>JARFNW010183803.1:0-16809 GCA_031763155.1 Dirona albolineata
GAGTTTTTTTCAAATTATTTGAGAAAAGTAGAGGGAGACGGTGTTGCGTAGTGGTGTTATTGTAAGAATTTTGTAAGCTTATTTTTGGACTTGCTCAAAGTTTTCAGATTTTTTTTCCGTTTGCCATTTACACCCCTGAGATATAGATATATTTTAAAAAATATATATTTAAATTTTTTTCTTTTTTTTGTCAGATGAAAGAAAATACCCTCTGTGGTTTTTGCACAGATTTTCCAGCTCTGGATCAGACCATGTGTACTGGCTGGACATTGTCTTGCACTTACCTAGATCAGTTTCATCTGGGTCTGCTCATCGATGCCTTCTGCCTTATACACTGTCCTTGGTCAGACACAGAGTTGGTCCCTACCCTGTTTAATCATGGTACTAAAGTGAACAGATGACAACCAAAATAATTTGTTTTTCTTCCCCCTCCCCCCAGATATCGTTGCCCAACCCACTTTGACTTTGATGACCTTGAGAGGAAGTACTGGAAGAACATAACTTTTGGTCAGGCTATCTACGGGGCAGACATCAGTGGTTCAATCACAGACACGGACCAGGACGTCTGGAACATAAACCGATTGGGGTCCATTTTGGACCATGTGACCAACAACTACAACATCAAGATTGAAGGAGTAAACACGGCCTACCTTTACTTTGGTATGTGGAAGACGACGTTTGCATGGCACACAGAGGACATGGATTTGTACAGCATCAACTACCTCCATTTTGGGGCACCCAAGTCGTGGTACTCGATTCCTCCTGAACACGGACAGCGACTTGAACGGCTTGCCCAGGGTATGTGTTTATGGGCCTCACAGTAGGAGATGAGAATATGTATTAGTATTATATCTTGAACCTATGCAGATGGTGTAGTTATCCTATGCAAATGGTGTAGTTATCTTTGCTTCCGAGAACAATTATAAAAAAATATTTTTTTCGTGACATCTTATTTTTCAGTTGAATTTTTAGTCTGGTATTAAAAGTTTAAAATATTTTGTTAGTGCAATTATTATATACGGCAGCCTATGCAAGTTTGTTGTGATAGTGATAATTTATTTTGTTTTATTTTTATTTCAGGCTTCTTCCCAGGCAGTTTTAATGAGTGTCCAGCATTTCTGAGGCACAAAATGTCATTGATTTCCCCTCACATTTTAAGGAAGTATTCTATACCTGTTCAAAAGGTGAGATAATATTTCTAGCAATATTTTCTTTGTGCATGCTAAAAGTAGTTTTATTCTAATTGATGAATAGCAAAAAAATCATGATTCATAATTTTTATGACAAAGGATGGATATTTTCCTGTTCAAACATGGAATTTTCTGACTTATATTCTCCCACAGATTACCCAGGAGGCCGGAGAAATCATGATCACGTTCCCCTACGGATACCACGCTGGGTTTAATCACGGATTCAACTGTGCCGAATCAACCAACTTTGCCTCCCAGCGTTGGATTGAATACGGGAAACGATGTCTGCAGGTTAGAAACTTTTTCTATCATTATATATGATTTTTTTGTAGGTTTTGTTGAGCTGTCAAGTATGAAGACATTGACAACTCTTTGATTGCGATTCGGCATTTGGTATTGATTTAATTTATTTTAAGATGAAGATATAATGAGCTGTAAATACCAGTCTCCACAAATGTGTGTCGAACATCTTATACTTTTTTCAACTAAATTGTCTCTGATTCTAGACATAAAATTTTCATTAATTTCTGTCTGTTACTATGGTTAAAGTGAAATATACCACAGGAGGTGGTTGTTATCATGTGCCTTGTATTTTTATGATAGTGGATTTCTTTCGACCGGGGTAATCGAACCCATGCCTGCCGCGGCAACTCCGCCTCGCCGTAAACAGTTAACAGTCCACTACCTCTGGACTATTCCGCCACTCCTAGTATTTTTATGGAAATGTTTTGGCTACATGGGCAGGGTATAATATCTTAACCTCTCGCACCACCCATAACGAGATCTAAGTTAAAATGCTGCTGTGTTGTTGGCTGTGTTCACATTCAACATGGTTCATTTTATATTTATTTATTAGACACTGACCATTTAGTTTTTGGGGACATAAGTGTTCAGGAATGAAATTTATTTATTTATTTTTTATTGTAGAACACTTTTTTTTTCACTTTGGAAGTAGATTTTCCAAAATTGATTATCTGAAAGGTTAGCAAGTCTGTTGCCATGTTATATCCCCATTCATTGTTTGTTTTATGCAGTGCATCTGCCGGAAGGACGGGGTTAAAATCAGCATGGACATTTTTGTGAAGACCTACCAACCGGAACGGTTTGAACTGTGGAAAGCTGGCAAGGATATCGCCCCCCATCCGGAGGGACACAGAGATGCCAATCGACCTCTTGGCAGTGGCAGGTAAGGTTTCAGTCTTGGTTCTCACTAGGAATCTGATGGAACATATTGTATACACTCAGTCTGCCAAGGATTTTGCCTGCAGAAAAGTCAGCCTGTATGTGTTTTCCCAGCCCGTCTGATCACTGCGGTGTCTGTTTTGTACAGAACCATTTCAGTAGTCTTGTGACTTTTAATTCCAATTATATACTGGTCAATACTGGCACACATGATTCAAACCTCTAAGATTTTACAGGTACCCATTGTAATCAAGAAGACCACTCTATCTTCTCCCATTCCGCAAATTATTTGTTTTGTAGTCATTGATTCTTTTTTTTTCTTCCTTCTAATGTTGTGTGGTCAGGTATCATGCAGCACCTGGCGATGTGGCCTATGTAGGTAGTGTAGATACTGTAGCTTTTGGGATCAGATCGTTAAAGATATTCAAATCATTGTCATTGTTTTATTGCTGATTCTAGACGTGACAAATATTACTTTATTTGAAGTATATATTAAGTTACACCAAAGTAATGGTTAAATAACATTAGGTACTGTCAAATACTGTGAAATAGGTATAATCGTTTATTTACATAGGATTTTAATTGAACTCTGCGGATGTACGAATATTAGAACCCGGCTTCGGGTAGTCTAGTCACATCCTGATTGCTGCGAAATGACATTAGGACGGGTGAATGGTGTCCGAATGCAGATGTATTTATTTCTGAATGTTATTATTTATGAAAGCTATCCATTTACCTTTTTTTCCCGTTTTCTCAGGAAAAAGAAAATTGAGGCCAATAGTTCGGGGACAGCTCACTCCAGGCGTCATCCGTTGAAGGAAGAATTTCGCACCAAGGAAACCAGCTCTAATAATGGGAATGTCCACCCTAAACCATCGAAATGTAAAAAAGTGGATATTGATGCCCCCCTGGCCCTGCCTCCAACAAAGAAAACTAAGAGGAAGAAAGCTGTCGTAGTTGTGGATGGATCTGCAAAGAAGAAATTGAAAACGGTCTCCAAGAAGGCCTCGTCTAAGACTGGTGGTGGCAAGTCTTTGGATAAAAAAGATTTCAGTGAGCTGGACAGTATGCTAGGGGGGGTCACTGGCCTGATAGCGTCCATTGTGGAACTTGAAAACCCTGAACAAGAGGTTAAGGCTGAAGTAGAGACGGACGATAAATCTTATGAGAAGCGAAAAATAGACGAATATTTGAAATTACCTCAACCCAAAGTACCTGAGCCGGCACAGGAAAATAGCCCAAAGAACAGCGCATTCCAAGAAGAATTTCTCAGGACCTTGTATGGAACGGACGACTTGAAAGGCATTCCTAAAGCTATATGGGAAAAAGGGAGTCAACCGGTAAAGGAAGAAAAGGACTCATTGAATCGTGTGAAGATTGAACCGAGCATTGACACGGCCGTAGGATCGGCAAGATCCCTTTCAACTTCATACCTGGCACAGGGTGGGAGTGGACTGGTCAAATCTGAGGGTTTGAAATTGGAGAAAGGATCTGATGACAGAATGGTATCCAATGCAAATGATTCAAGTTCAAGTACGCCAAAGGAGAATGTCTGGGAACAACCTGGTGATTGCCATGGTGTAAGGCCACTCACAGGCACTTTGAAAGGAGACCAGGACATGTCTTTGCCAGCTCGATTAGGTGGAGACAATCCACTGCCCCGGCTGGTGACTGCCAATCCATTGTATAAGCCTCCACCCAAGGTAGACACCCCGTCATTGCCGAATCAGTCTGGAAATGGAACTGTCTGGAATCAACCTATAAATCCTGCACCTTCCAACGTCCAGAGAGTCGTTACAAATATGCCCCAGATGTTTCACCCCTCAAACGTCACCAACCGTTTGTCTATGCCCAATCCAACAGCCCCACCCCCATCCATCTCATCACACAAAAATCCAGCCCTCTGTCAGCCAGCTACGACTTTTGTCAATGACTCTACCCCTACCAATCATGGTACTGCCTCGGCTTGCCAACCACAAGTCATGACCAACACCAATCTCGCCCAGTTCTGTGGACAAAGCCGTGGGACTGTTGGTGCTGGTGTCTCCCCATCTCATAACACACAGAGTAGTGTAAACACTACACATTTGAATCCACCATCTCAGATGTCTGGCAATGTGTGTATCCCTGCCGTTGGTACACAATTGAATCCACCAACACAGATGTCTGCCAATGGTACATACCTCAATCCACCATCTCAGATGTCTGGCAATGTGTGTATCCCTGCTGTTGGTACACACTTCAATCCACCAACACAGATGCCTGGCAATGTTAAACGGCCCAATGCGCCGACACAGATGTCTGCCAATGGCACATACCTCAATCCACCAAAACAGATGCCTGGCAATGTGTGTATGTCTGCTACCATTTCCAACAATACACATCCCAGCCCACCAGCACAGATAGCCAGCTATGTGTGTATGCCTACCACAACAGTGTCCCACATTCCACAAGTACCTGTGGCCAGTGTTACATACAATGGGGCAGCAAGCAGTGTTAAACCCAACACCAGTGTGAGTATGTTGAATAAGATCCTGGCAGGCACTCCCATCACCAGCACGAACAGGGCTTCGATGCCACCCCACAACTACCAGGTGTTGAAGGTGGGTGCTACCCCACAACCCATCCAGACCTCTCTCAAAACCAACTACATCATCAGCAACCAGCAAGGCAGTCTGAAAAACAACTTTGTCATCAACAACAATGGGAACCGGTGCATCGTCCTCCCCAGCCAACAGTTCCAACCCAATGTGGTTCAGCAGCATCAGTTGACCCCTGCCCCATCACCTGGACCCAAATCGTATTCTCTTCTACCGGGGCAGCAGCAAGTCATGGTGCAAGTCAGCCAGGCCAGGAATACCAACCCCAGTATGACGTCCAACGGCCATCAACTAACAACCAATCAAATGGCTGTGGTCACCAACTCACACACAGTCCAAATGATGGACGGCTTACAATCCTCAAATCCTCCATTGTCATTTACAGGAAATACCCGGGTCATTTCCAATCCTCAATATGTGTTGAACCAGCCAACGAAAAGCCCTGTGTCTTACCAAGGGTCTGTAACTGCTGTCCCCATCACCACCAACAAACAACAAGAGTTGTCCATCCCATCCCAACAGGTACGCCCCAACCTACCTCAACGGCTGACTGTTGTCAGCAACCCCAAACAGATTCCAATTCAAACCAACCCCAACCCTGATGCCAACAAGATACAAATTTTCCCGCAAAATCATAACATCCATGGAAATTTTTTTCCCGTCACCACGCTGACACAGTCCTCATTACCAAGTATGACTCAGCCATCCCGTCCCATAATGCAACAAAACTTTTACTCAGCTCCCCAGGCGTCCTCCAGTGGTAATGGTGGTAACATTGTTAGTACTCAGACAATTAATTTTGGAAGAGAAGTGCCCAACCAAAACATTAATCTTGATTTATGCAAAGGAGTGTCTGTAGCACCCCATGGTAGTGAGTTCAGTCCTGGGGTCCCCATGTTCCAACCTGTCAGGAGGAAGGCTGCCCTTCGCGAGACCAAGGCGTTGAGAAAACAGACTGTCAAGGCCCAGTCAGTTATTTCAAACGCCTCGCCCAACCCGGCAGGCATCAACACTGACACAGCAGCCCAGTCTGTGATGACACCGGGTCACGTTAGTGTTGCCAAGACGTTACTAGACATGGCCAGTGGCAGTGTCAAACACGTTCACAATGTCGACTTCTTATCATCACCATCAAGGTTTTTACCTGTGCTGCAAGCTAATACTTCAGAGACTGTGATGAATTCAGTTCCTGTGCTGACCCCTCACTGTATGACGGACAGCGTGGATGCCAGTCCCCCCCTACTGGGACCCCCTATCCTAACCCCCCCTCCCAGTAGCGATGAAAGGGTTGTGTATAATAATGACATTCTCCCCTCCAGCCAGGCACACACGCCCCCACCCCATGACCCTGGCAGGTCTGGTGGTTCACGAGTTACCACACTGCCATCCCACATTCTGACAGACCTCAAATTGTCGTCCAGCCATTCCAAATCACCATCTCCCACAGAGAGATGCGACAACCTCATCATCCACACCCAGCCCAGCCGGTCATCGCTGTCCCCTCCCAAACTATCCCCCCACATCCAAGACCGCCAGTGTAGCCCACTGGTCCCTGTTTCCTCCGGCCCTACAAACCCTGCTCAAATAACCAGTATTGTTGAATCTGTTGTTGAGACGACTGCGAGAGAATCTCCACCCCATCCTGTCTCAGCATCTCCGTACAACGACATGCCAGCACTCAGTCCCCAGGTGAGAACATCAGAGGCTGACCCCACTATGCCTGTCCTTGACTCTTACTCTCACCTTGCTTCTATCTCCTCCTCGCCATGGACGGCTGCATGTCCGGCTAATAGTTACCCCGTCCGATCGCAAAGAGCCGCTGCTACCTTGGCGTGTCGCCAGTTGGTTCCTCAACCCATTGTATCCAGCCCTCGGGTCATGCCCTCTCCTGTTGCTATTCTCAAAACCAAATCCGCCGCGGGGAGAGGGAAAGGAAAGAGGAAACGTGATATATGGGACGAACTGCCTTGTGTCAGCGAAAACCCACCAGTGTTGGTGAAGGAAGTGACCAGTTTTAGTCATGAAGGCAAGGACATGCCACTGCCGGTGTTAGGGAAAGCTGTAGACGTTTGTGCCTCTGGTGGTGCTGACACCGTCAACCAACTCTCTATGTGTACAGGTATACAGGTATACAGTGTCTCTATTGTCACCTTTTGTTTTATTTGCATTCATCTGTTCCATATTATATACTAGTTTTGTTGGTTTTTTCCCCCCTTTCCTTGCATTTCCTACTCTTGACATATTAATCATTTCTACTCTTGTTTTCTGTTCTAATTGTTTGACACTAACAACAGTTAATTTTGTTCAAGTTTCCTTTCTTTATTATTCTATGTTCAACTAGCAACATTCAACATCCTCAAACTTCTTTCCGCTTCCCTAATACTCTTTATATTTTTGTTGCCACTTTTATATTCTGATTATATATCTAACTTGGAGTGTGTTTGTTGTTGTTTGTTATGGATGTTTTAGAGTCATTCCCCATGGTGATGGGTTGAAGCAGTCGTCTTGAGCTGAGTTTTATTGATGTATGTTGTGCCATAACATGGTGGATGGCTGCAGGTGGAATATTGGGTTGTTAATATTGACGGGGGCATTTAGATTGACAGCTACGTTGGGAAATAAACCGTCGTAATCAATGGACTCCCATTTCACCAACAGTATCTCTTGGTTGATCTTTTTACTTGGTTGTTTATAGTGATGGTGGGAGTTACTTAAAGACTTAGATAGATGATTGAGGGCAAGGCAGATTATAGCTTCTAGAACTGTAACATTTTGGAATTTTCAATCACTATGGATATTTTTAAAGCAGATTCCAAAGGGACCAAATTGGTTTGGCGCCAAGAGTAAACTACATTGCCTTGAACCAAAGTAATGGCAATTTGACTATAACTATAGGTATTTGGAATCCAAATTAACAGAAGGTCTATGCAAGGGTCTTGGGTCCATATGGGACTTAATGCCGGCCGGTTGTGATGATGTGGATCTGGTTTTCATACCAGTCTTGGTGTCACAGTCGCAGTCTCAGGGGTGGGTGTATGGCAATGGCTACAATCCTATCTTTAGTTATTCGGGTTCAGGGTAGTCAAGGGAGGGCTCACATTGTGTGTGTGTGTGTGTTTTGTTTGTTTTATTTGTAAACCATCTGGTTTCATTTTATTAACTCTTTTTCTGTCTGATAAAGTATTAGTGTTTGAGTCTGTGACGGCAATGTGTGCATGCATGATGTAAGGTGTTGTCACATGTTGTGTTTGTATTTCGATGGAACAGATACAAGGATTATCAGTGGTGACGGCAGTGGTAATGTTGTTGCACGTCATAGTCTTTCTCTCAGTGATCAGCTTTGAAATTTGATGGCAGGATTCAGTGTTTGATCCGGTGTGTTTCTCTTTGCTGCCATCTACCTGCCATACACACTCATAGCGATATTTTGTTGTGTCCTCCTCTGCTACTGTGTTTGTATTGCATCTCAATCTCCTTCTATCTTTGTGTCATATTATGACCGTGAAAGTTGCTAGATTTCGGATTTCATAACCCTATCACCATAGTCATATTGTAAATACTACCATCTCTTCTTGTACTATCTATAAGCACTTGGTTCAAAATTTGAAACTACTAACACCATAAGCTTGATTTATCCTAAGATTTTCTGGTTGTTTTTATTTTTTTAAAAATTATTTTTTAGAATTTTACTGGTAGAAGTTATCCCCATTTTTTTATTTTTTTTCCCCCTTTCGTTTTTTCTTCTTCATCTTCATTAACAGTAGACTTAGATTTACGAATTAACCACTCCTATACTACTATTCTATAAATAGAGGCAAATAGTTTTTTTTTGTGAAGTAGCTAATTTGTTTCCTTGTTGGAATGAAGTACAATTGGCATCAAGTCAAAAGTTATTTCTTGATTCATCTTGTCAGTAGAGTTTCATTGATGATAGAAACAATAATTGTGTGATTGAGATTTTAAAAATTTAACTGTATTGGTTGGAGTAGGATTGGAATAGGATGTGGTAAATGAATGTGACAGCCAGAGAATAATCAGATAATTGACAAGGACGGTGCTAATAACTATAATATAATATCATCATTCTTTCGCTATTACGATGCCATTTAGTTCCATTATTATTAATAAACTCTTTCCTCAAACCTCTATTGCCAACCCCCTTTTGTAGTTGGTCCAGTTGTAAATTCAGTATAAAATATCTCTTCTTCTCTCTCTCTCTTCCCCCCTCCTCCCACCCAGGTCTTGAATCAGCAGACCTGTGCTGCCTCCAGTGATGCAGGTCAAAAGAGTCAGAAAAACATCCTGGCCAAAAAGGAGAGGGGCAGGAGGCAGACGAAGGGAAAGCAGCTTGACACCAAGAGAAACGGGAACCAGGATACAGAAGCAGCTATGGCCACCACCGCCAGTACAAAGCAGATGTCACCGTCACACAGCACCCTGACCCACGGGTCAGCAATGCCAGGGAATCCACCAGGTAGATTATATATCCATAGTCTCAATCAATGTCATGTCATAATCAAAGTAATTTAGTAATGTGGTCAACTGCGCTTAGTTGCAGAATTTATTCTATATTAAAGTCACTGATGAATGTTGGTTGTAAAAAATTTCAGAGCTGACACAAATTTTCACACCTGACCTTATTGGCTAATCATTATTATAATAAAAACCCCCCAAAACGTAGGTCATTTTACCTTATTCAACCCAAACAACAGTTGTGCAACATTCAAAATATGGACAATCAAACTTCACATGTCTATTCAATAGTCGCATCCGTTTGATTCACACCAGTTTGAAACGAAGGTCGTAGTTATATCCAAGTTCCAATCTCTCCATTTGGAGCCAAAGTCTGTATTACAATCCTCCACAAAGATTTCACATTTAAAATTATTTTCTCTTTCTGAATCCCCCAGACTCCGACAAACCATCTCCGCCATTGCGGACCATCTCAGAGCCTTGGGCCCACCCTATCAACCATTTGTGGCAGTTTTCCAGCCACCCTGATGGAGACGCCATCAGACGATTCAACCAGACAATGTCCTCTAGAAGACCCCACTGTACCGTCTGCTCACTCTTCCAACAATTTGATGTAAGTGGAATGGAAACCTCTCATCGTGACAGCCATTCATGTAGTTGTGGGTTGCCTCCTGATCTGTGAATTTAATGGTTGTCATTGTAAGATGAGTTTATAGTCTGTATCCCCATACAGGTACAGGCTCACCGCAGACGTGACATCATCTATCCCCCCAGCAGGCCGTGTTGTCCAATTATCCTTGTCAGCTTTTTGAGGAGCATAGACTCTTCATGTAGCTGGGCACTCCAGGTCTTAACATTGGTAGCTCTTTTTCGAGTTTAAAAAAAAAAATTTTTTTGACACACTAGTTAGGTATTAGGGCATAGGGATGGATGGAGCTGGCTCTAGGAATGGTGGTGCAAAAAGAGGATTACACCAATCGACTTGATGACTGGTTTTATGTCAGGCAGTGTTGCGCACTTCACTAAAGTGCAAGTGCACGTGTTGCTTTTCCTGCTGCAATGTGTATTATTATATAGGTCAGGTTACACTATGAAGGTCAGGTTACACTATGAAGGTCAGGTTACACTTGTATCGTATTTGATTACTTCATATTATTCATGTACAGCTGGACATTGCCCCAGGGGAAGTAGGGCACATGTTTTTTATTTATAAACAGTTATTAAAGGTGACACAAAGCCTGACTTAAGTCTTTGGTGATGTGTGTTTGTGGGAGTGGATGAACTGTTCCCATCTAGGGTCCGTCAAATCATCTGTAGCGTGGAGGATGTCGGAAAGTAATTTGTTATCTAATCATTATTGTGTTGCTGTTTTCCCCTGTAGCCTGATATGGAGTGGCCAGTTCTCCAGGACAGAGTGAATGACGATGTCATACCATCCCGGTCCCTTCCCATGATTCCAGAGTCATCCTTTGCCGTCAGTGCCTCCAATCGAACTCCTTTCTGTGATTACTCGCCCGTGGATGAGGACGGTCTCAGTTCCTTGCTAGTCTGTTCCTCCTGCTGTGTGTGTGTCCATGCAAGTAAGTTGGCGGGGGTGATGATGACGGGTAAGAATATTGAACAAATATTAAAATGAGGTTGTTGGTTTTTTTGTTTGTTTGTTTGGTTTTTTTTTTGGGGGGGGGGGGGTGGCGGGATGCAGCTGTTATGTGTTATTATTTAAATTTTGATACCTTATTCACAACTCATCGATAGTTACTTGTGATTGTCAGAAATTACGATTTTGGAGTTTTTAGTTGAAATTTTACAAATCCAAATCAACTCACCGAGTTTTGATTTATTGGTGGAATTCATTGATGACTTACATTTTTTACAAAACGTTGCGATCAAGTGGAGTAGACTGTTACAATAATAATTATAATATATTGGTTTGTGCCCAAGTGCCTGGCATTCAGGGGTATTGGGCAATCATTTAATTTGATCTGATGGAAGCTGGGACCCCATCAAGTAACACGACATTGGTACAAGTAGATAAGATGAGGGTGGAGTCCAAGGATGGTATTGCAATGGCCAGTTCTACCATAATGTACCCATCCATGATGTATTGTCATTGTTGATATCTGTCAGGTTGCTATGGAGATTTGAGGGAGACCGGCGCTCGTCCCCTGGACTGGAAATGCGATGCCTGTACCTCTGTGGAGCAGCAACAACACCAGTCTGAAGGGGATGGGGGTTTGAGTCTGGTAAGTTAATTCGTGTCACTCTTCCTTTCTATCATTTGGTGTGAGGTTAAGCGAGGACAAACCTTTGCCGTTGATCTCTATCCGGAGTCTTCCTCTTTGCGTCCAAATACCTACACCCCCTCTTTTCTATCACCGTCATGTCACTATGATTGGATTTTATAGCTGGAGTCCTCATCTATCTCTGGCATGATCCGGAGAGTGTGTCATGTATGTGTTAAGGACACAATGGGTTTGTTGGTTGATCCAAAAAGGCACGAGTCGGGGTAGATACACGCACTGTACATGTAGTGTAAAAAGAATAAATTTTGTTTCCATTTTCTAAATGTAATCAATGGAATCGAGTAGGGAAATGGAATCTCATCAATGTGACTTGGACTCGGGTGATGAGGGACTTGATAACCAGGTTTTGTCTTTTGATCTCTTACAGTTTTTTTCTAAAATATGTCAGCTTGTTTTGCTGAAAATTGGTGGCAGTGCGATTACATAACAACAGTGAAAAGTAGATGGCAGGGAAAGTGTTAATGATTGATGGAGGTGTGACACACGATTGATGGAGGTGTGACACCTGTTTGATGGAGGTGTGACACACGATTAATGGAGGTGTGACACACGATTGATGGAGGTGTGACACGCGATTGATGGAGGGAGGTGTGACACGATTGATGGAGGGAGGTGTGACACACGATTGATGGAGGGAGGTGTGACACACGATTGATGGAGGTGTGACACACGATTGATGGAGGTGTGACACACGATTGATGGAGGTGTGACACACGATTGATGGAGGTGTGATGTAGGATGTGGCGATTGGTGATTTCAATCCGTTATATTTGTGACCTGTAGTTGTGTAAGGATTCAGTTATTATTTTGGTGTCATTTAAGTTGATCTTCAGCCTCTATATATTTGCCTGTCACTCCACAGTCATGTGCCCTTTGTCATTTGAGAGGAGGAGCTCTGAAGCGGACGTCTGAAGGCCACTGGGCCCACGTGTCCTGCACCCTCGCCATCGGCGACGCCTCCTTCAAAAACGTCAGACTGAGGGCCCCCATCAACACGGCCAAGATTCACCAAGAAAGATTCAAGCTGGTAAACACCCGAATTCTATGTGGGAAATGTGTGCGATCAAAGTTGTCTGAAATAAAGTGTCAAAATTGACTGCTAGTCAAGTGGGAATGACCTATGAAGTGTCATGTCTTTGACCAATCCAGATTAGTCTGATGTCAAGTTTTGGCATATAATGTAATATTAATATGTAAATGCTTTCTTACGGGAACTCTGACATAAAGCCAGTAAATAAATAAAAAAACAACATATGAATAAAGCTATCTTAATTGTGTAGCTGATTTTGCTCAGCGCAATTAAAGTAGTCAAATTAAGTTAAATGATGGATCTTAGTTATGTATTAATGGATCTTTACATTTTTATGTATTTGTAAGGGTTTGATGAAAATGATCAGCATTTCATCAAATATTTATAAGATTTTGATATTGTAGTGTTGGCAGGAACCAGTGGCGAAAGTTTGTTTATGATGCTTAGGCCTTGCACCGAAAGGTACAAAAGGTAAACTGATCAAGAAAGAAAGTGTTGGCAGGCCTAGTTTTAACAACTATTTAACATGTTGACCATTTTCTCCTTTGTCCAGAAATGTAGCCTGTGCAACTCTGTGTCCCAGTACGCTTCCTCCCCCCGTCCTTGCATCCAGTGCTCCCACGGCCGGTGTACCACAGCCTTCCATGTGTCGTGTGCCTTCATGGCCGGCATCAAGTTTGAGATGTGTGACTGGCCCGTCCCCATTTACGTGTCGTGTCGTAAACACATGTCCACCAGGAAGAAGGTTGAGGCCAGACAGTCCCGAGACATGCCAGACTTTGATGTTGCCAGCTTGGCTCTGGCCAAACACAAGAACAAACGATTCTACTGGGCAAAGGTGATCCACATCGAAAGGAGGAGGTTGTACGAGGTTGACTTTGACGACGGCTCCTTCAGCGAGGACTTGTTGCCGGAAGACATTGAGGTGAGTTTATTGTGTGTGTGTGTGTGGCTTTGATTTGGTCATAGATAGTATAGAGGTTTTGTGTCTTTGTTTGATTTTTGTAGACAAGTTGACAGCTTCATGAGTGGCTATTTTGTACTTTTAACGTACATCCCCCTATGACGGTAAATATGGCATTTGTGGGGTCTTGAAATACACAGTCAAACAGGCATGTTGATAGAATCCAAATTTAACAGGTGTGTTAGAAACATGCTAGCTAGCTTTGTTTTCTTGCTCTCACTACCTCATCATCTAAGTATCGTGTTTAAAGCAATGGAAATTTTTTATGGAAGATGTGTTGTAAATTAGTCTTGTCTTGTAGTGACAATTCCAGTCTAATGGGTGATGGCATTGATAGACAATGATAGTGAGTAGTGAATTGGTTGTGGCTGTCATGTTATCTGACTTGAGCGATGACGAAAGTGGCAATTGGGAGTGATTGTAATCTGTTTAGAAAATTGTCTACTTTTTTCAATAATGCCATAGTTAACAAATTTCTCAAATAAGGGGGGACTCAATAAGGGTGCATTGAAGTCTCTCCCATCAGTGTGATTAGATTGTGCCTTGGTATGTCATCTATTGTTGTCTGTAATTGATCATAAAAATCTTGCTTGATTGTGACGCAGTGGCTAAATCACTCCATGTTCCATGAAATGGAGCTGTCATTCTGTCCGATATTGGTTGCTCCCTGTGTAGGTGTTACAACAATCATTTTGTATGATGTCAGTATTGAATGTGTGAACCCTTTCTCCTTATTCCAGAGTCGTGACTGTGTGCGAGACGGACCTCCCTTGAAAGGGGACCATGTGTTCATCAAGTGGGAGGACGGCTCGTTGTACGGCGCCACCTTCAGAAAGGTTAACAACAGGGACTTGTACACGGTAGGTTGTGGCTTAGGGTTGGTAGGGGTCACTTCGGGGTCGGGGTAAATGTCACAGGCAGTGGAAGGGATTAGTGCTGGTTCTGACAAGTAGATTCCTAATTAGAATTGGTGACATTCTGAGCTTCAAACGACTATGTCCTTATTTTGTTTGTTACCATTAAATCTTTTAAGAAAATTATTTGTGTCTGCACGACTGGCCCAGTAGGGCTTGTGTGAATTTTTTGTTTATTTTTTGGGTCTTGTATTTGTGAAATAGTTTTTGGAGTTCTGAGAGTGACTTTAAATGCATATGATATATATAACACGTGGTCATGTGATGGGTTGGAGGGTGGGGGAATGGATTTAGGATTATTTGAATATGTCACGTCAGTTTACACTTTTCATTCTATCCGAGTTGTACAGCCAAAGGGGTTTTATTGATGAAGTCTAAATCAAGGTGGACCCTGGCACCCTCTTTGATACCATGTCGATGTGTCTCATTGTTGTTTGACCTGTTTGTTAACGAGAGCTTGTATATTTGACAGGTTGAGTTTGAGGATGGCTCCCAACTGCAGGCGAGGAGGGAGGAACTGTGGGGTGAAATGGAAGAGATTCCTCGACACATTCGCAATAGGATGGTGAGTTGGTGACAGTGACTGGGTTTTAGTTTTTGTTTTCATCATGAATAATGTGACAGTGTTGAATGAATACTGAGTGGAATAAATTACTTGTGGTGTCTTCACGGTAGGTGTTGGACCGTTTGAAATGGGTGATGGTGTTAACATTGGCAATATCATTGATTACAGGTAGTTGTTGAGTGTGAAAGGTCCCCAAGGCAGTGTTCATACCGTCACCTTTGAATGAGGTCATGGGTCAGAATCCTGATAAAAGGTTTGTAGGGACAGTTCCACAAATCCTGATGGAGGTGGACTCGATCCAGGAGTGCTGTCTGTAATGTGATGTATATATATATATATATATATATATATATATGCATATATGAATATCTAGACATAGATATTAACCTATAGAACGGTTAGAGACACATTTTATGGACAAGAAAATATATTTTGCGCCATAATAATAAGGGAATGAATTCTAACTCTACTGAATGTAAATTTGCCTTGATGGTTGTCTGAGGCTGACATGTTTGTTTTATCCTTCACCCACTAAATATGGATGTCCATTCTAGAGGGCTTGCATGACTTTACAAGTGTATAAAGGGGTGTTCTGTTCAACTAGATATTTTTGCAGTGACAAGATGGTCGCTTTCTAGCTCTTCTCGTATTGGTATCAGGGATGTACATTTTAAAATTTTTTATCTGATTTCAGATTTGTTGTTCAAAACCAGAGTAAATGTGAAAGTGAAATATTGACATTCCTGTTTCAGATGTTACTTTATGATTTGTATTGTCCCAGGTTGTTTCCAGATTTTGTTGATGTCTGTTTGCCGTTTACCTACCTGTCACTGGACATGCATAGATGATGGTTGATCGTGTCTTTCCCCATCCTATTCTGATGCATTAAACTGATATTTTGTTATCACTTGTCTCCCCTTTCTAGTCCCTGGCCACAGAGCAGAAGTTTGACTTGTTTGACGAGGAGGCTCAGGACGGACGGAGGAACAAGAAGAAGGTGAATTACCTCAAGATGCTCGACCGTCAGAAGGCGTCAGGGAATTGACGACGGTGTTGAGGGAATAGGTGGCATGACTTCAAATAACGTGATTGGTGAAAGTGGAGGCTATGTCTATAGCGTCAAGAGGATTGTCGTCTATAATAAACTGATCAATGGAATAGAATGAGAAGGGTGAGATTGCACGTGGTGATTCGTAAAGATGGTTTGGTGTGTATGTTTGTTTTTTGCGGACATAGAAACCATTCTTGCCCACTTAAGCAATGCTTTACGGTGCTCCAGAATTGTGCTATCATCAATTATTTTTTTTCTACAATTGCCTCGAATTGTAACAATAGAAATGACTGGCCATAGCAGCTATGTATATGATGGTGACTGTTTGAGTCATGTGGTTCAAATGATGCCATTTATATTTATATATTATATATAATAGATGTCAAGACTGCTTTTCCCTTTTGTCAGGGCGGTTTTTTTGGGTTTTGATAAAATAGTAATGTACTATTAGTCGAGGATGTTAAAGTATGACAGACGGTGACCAACAATGTCAATTGTTGTCATGACTATAATATACTAACGTGTGTGTGTGGGGGG
>JARFNW010183914.1:0-12498 GCA_031763155.1 Dirona albolineata
CTCTCTCTCTCTCTCTCTCTCTCTCTCTCTCTCTCTCTCTCTCTCTCTCTCTCTCTCTCTCTCTCTCTCTCCCAATTGCTTAGACAATTTATTTACGCTACTTGACTCCATGCTTTGTTTCCTTTATTTATTTATTTATTTATTTACTTATTTATTTATCTATTTATTTATTTATTTATTTATTTATCTATTTATTTATTTATCTATTTATGACAGGCACTGATCACCAAGCCAGAACACATCAGCATCAGCGAGGTCACCATGGCTCCCCCTCCCCTTGTAGTCATGACCCTTAACCTTCGAACCCTTCCGAACCCAAAGACACGACAGAATGAGGTAGGTAGTAACTCTTTCTCTGCATAAATATTTAGATGATACTGCTTAGGGCTGAGTGGATTCAAATTCAGGTTTGATACCTCCCACCCCCCTGGCCAGCCAAACTCAGATTAGATAAAATGAAACAAATGAAAGAGGTTTCATTAGTGATTATTACTACCGCAGGATTTTCTAATAGCATCCAGACGCGCAAGGTTAGACGAAATGAATAATTTAGAAACAAATTTAAGTTGCTCAAAATGCTTTGGAGAGCTCTTTAGAGTTCTTTGGGAGTTTTCGGATCTGTGTGGACATTATGCCTATGTGGTCACAAGTATTAGCATCTGGTGATGATCCAGGTCGTTTCCAAAGCAATCCATGACAAGAAACTGGACAGTCACGGCAAAAGATTTCAGATCTTCTGATTATTGAGAATTGTTACATATTTTCCTATTTGCCCTAACTTCATTTTCGATGAGACTCGTCATGTCCTCACTAAAATTGTATTTCAAAAGGTCCACTAGGTTGTATGTTTCCGTGAGTGATATTTCACATGTGAAATATAAACAAATATTTGATGGTAGTTTTTTCTCTTTCCACCACTGAGGAGTGTTATGTGAAAATATGATGATATATTCCTGTTCTATTTCCCTCAGATTGTGGCCTGCTCCTGTCTGGTTCACACCAAATTCCACATGGACAAACCAGCACCCAAAAAACAGCTATTTGAACAACATTTTTGTGGTAAGATGAGACCCCTCAAACATCCATTTTTTTAAAACTTGCTGGTGATTAATTGAAGAGTTTCTTTATTAGAAAGAAGGTTAAGTTGGTTCAGAGAAGTAATAAGAAATGAGATTGAAAGATGAGCGACTGCCAAAATGAGTCTTTAAATGGAAGCCAAATGGGAAAAAGAGCATAAGGCGTAGTTTTTGATAAATGGGCTCTCATCGAGTTGCTATTAAATGTGCGTGTGTGTTGGGGGGGGGGGGGGGGGAAGTTTTTATAAAGCGGGGAGAGTTGTAATATAGTATAGGTAGTTGCGATTAGCCAAATTACGATGGGGGGGGTGGGGGGGGGGGGTGGAATGTAACAATATTCATTGAATGACTGTATGTGGGGCACACAGAGCATTTATTTGTTTGTACACGTGTTATAATCTATGAGGTTGTTTTTTTAGCTCATTTGGACAAATAGGGAGGGACAATATGATATGTATGTCCATAGGTTCTTGTCAACTCGTCTTCTGGGCCAACGTTTTTCATATCGTCCAGAAATCGAATTTGATGTTTATTGTCTGTGACAGACAAACTATGTGTATTTTGAAATAAAATTTAATATACCCCTACACCATTACACCCCTACACACTTCTTTTACCATTGCATTAATTAACTCAAACAGAAAGAATTAAGACAGAGACATGTGCGAAAGAAATTAATTTATGGTATTTTTGTCGTGTACTATTCTTGAAACTCAACTCTGTTTTATAGCCAAACTTTTTTTTTATCCTAGTGATCACCACGCCAAAAGATTGCATCTTTCCGTACGATTTCAGAGATCAAGTCAGAAAACAGGTCAGGCTTTATATCACTATCACTATTATTATAATTTTTAGAATTGGAAACAGTAAGTCCTGCAGATCCCTTAGTGCTTTGTCTTGGTTTCCATAGCAGGAAACGGACAAAGTGACGGTTGGTCACCCTCTGGACAGGACAAGCCAACATAAAATGACAAACTCCTAAAGCGCATTAGAGACTAAAATGCGGTTTCGAGGAAATGGCAATAAAATTTGGAAATTAATTATTCTAAAACAACACATTCATTTCTCCAGTATTTGGTGACATTGCCACACGCATTTGTGATACCAAAATTACAATGAGTAATGTGTTTTTTCAGAATTTCGATTATTTTTTTTACGATGGTGATCCAATGCACTGTTCTACTCTAATGTTTGTCATATCATAGCCTTGGGATCTTAGTCTAATCAGTTGAACAAATGCTCTGCTCTATCTAATACATCTCCAAAACATTGTGATTTGTTGTTATACTTATGTCACGGCAAAGCAAGTGCAGTGCTCTATGTGTTTCTATTGCGTTTTATCATTGCTAACCTTTAAAAAAAATGTAGAAAATGAAAATAAAAATCCCTTTATTCATCCTGGGGGGAAATTTGTCTTTAGGGTCTATTCCGAGGGTAGACCGGAATAACCCAGGCGTCAGTCGCAGAGCAGCGCGGCAATGTGTGATCGAGGTCTTGAGAAGAAAACCAGTGCTTCCACCGGGGTTTGAACTCGTGACCTCTCAAACCAAAGGCGAGTGACTTAGGCACTGCACCACTGGCTCCCCAAGAAAATAAATCATCACCACGCCGTGGGGTGCTAACAGCACACTGGATGAAAAGGTGCAAGATGATCACTTTAGTCTCCTCAACACTTTTGTTTTTGCTTTTGTAATCGTCTTTTAAAAAATATTTTTTATTTTATAATACCAGTCAAGTCGAATGAAAGTTGATGTGATGCCGACCGAGAGGGGCCTGATTGGCTTTTTGCTGGCCAAGATCCACAAATTTGATCCAGATTTACTGGTGGTAAGTGTTAATGTCAAGTGTTAATGTCAAGTGTTAATGTCGAGTGTTAATGTCAAGTGTTGGCATTATGACATAATATGATATATGATAACATGATCTCACCAATGGGGACGATGAGAGATTGCTGGCTGCTTTTCCGGTATTAAATGATTTATCTTGAAAAGAATTGAAGTATCATTTTGAGAGGTAGGCAAAGAAAAATAATGGTAGAGCTCCAAATGTTTATATGTACGCGACACAGTGAGTTGTTCAAATAAAAATTCAGCCCTTCGCGTGGCACCGTAAGGAGCTGCCGCCTGGCATTCCCAAGAAGGAATAAAGATAATCCTGATGTCAACAGGAATCACCCATGTTGTCCAAGTGAACAAATCAGGGGTTAATAATCTTGCCCAAGGAAACAAACGAAATGCCTGAAGCGGGGCTCGAACCTGGGTCACCCAGGTTGCAGTACATGCCTTATCCACACAGCCATCTCACCCCCTGTTCATTATCGGTATAAGGAATAATTTGATCTTGCGGACAGTGGGCTGATCACCTTCCTGTCTTAGATTGCCAATTACTCGATTCTCCTTTTTTCTTCTTTCTCCCCCCCCCCCCTTTTTTTTCTCCTTATCTGTTCCCTTTAGTACTGTGATTAAACAGTGTACAGACCAGCTCTGTATTTGGCCGAGGACATTGTGCAAGGCAGAAGGCCTTGATGTGCAGACCCAGGTAAAACGTATCCAGGTTAAGTGCAAGTCTGTGCCTCATTGGTACTCATGGCCTGATACAGAGCTGGAAAATCTATGGATCTGATCAAGACTTTTGAGACAAGCAGGGGATCAGCCCACTGTGCCAATAAATATTGTTTGGTACAAGAAGCAATACATTGTTCAATATTACTCATATCTGGACCAGGCAACATGGTATTTTAGCCTCAGGTGTTCACCCGGTAGCTATAGAAACTGGAAATTTTACCAATTTAATGATTTATATAAGAATGATGTTCTCCCTTTTCTCAACAAAATCGAAATGTATGATACTTGAGTAAATGTGATTTTTCTGTAGCAAGCAAATAGATCATATTTTGCTGATGTGTTTTTCAATTTGATTTTGAAGGGTCATGACATCTACGGCTTTGACCTTGACCTACTTCTGCACCGAATCAGCGCCAACAAAATCCCCCACTGGTCTAAGATGAGTCGTCTCAAGCGATCGGCCATGCCCAAAATTACGGTGAGAATCGAGAGTTTGAATTTGAAGTATCTTGGATTGTTTGTTTGTTTATCGAGTCCCTTTTAAACCGCAAAAGCAGTGTAGGGGCCAGCCATATATCAAGCTATGAAGGGTGCACATGAGAAATGGAAGTAAATCCAAATGTCAATGAGAACTTTCACCACTCATCACCTAACACATGGCTAGAAACACTCTGCATCAGGAATTAAAGACGAGCAGGTGATGAGCCCACAGCGTGAAACTTGGATTGGAAATTTTCAATTTTGAAACCGGCTACAATGAATGGCAATGGCCAAAGTGGTTGAGCCATTGATTTTTACACTCAAGTGTTTTGTCCCACTTTGTGTGAAAATGATATAGAGAGGTTGATAGTCACGTACCAGGTTCATAGACGTTACATCATTTATCCCATAGCAGGCCGTGGCATTTGATATCGTTCTCAACCCCACCTGGGGAGCATACAGTTTTGTAGCCTCATTACTCTAACATACTGA
Source organism: Dirona albolineata (assembly GCA_031763155.1). Taxonomy (NCBI): domain Eukaryota; kingdom Metazoa; phylum Mollusca; class Gastropoda; order Nudibranchia; family Dironidae; genus Dirona; species Dirona albolineata. The sequence goes on from JARFNW010183914.1 coordinate 4,613, forward strand.
CACTATCTTTCTCTGCCTGTGTTTGGGTACTCATTTACACACCTCAGTCGAGCCAGGAAAAAATGTAGAAAGAGTCTTTCCCCACCTGGGGAGCATACAGTAGAGTAGCCTCATCACTCTAACATACTGACACTATCTTTCTCTGCCTGTGTTTGGGTACTCATTTACACACCTCAGTCGAGCCTGGAAAAAATGTAAAAAGAGTCTTTCCCAAGGACTCAACATTGGTAGCTTGTATCAGAATTTGAACCCAGGATCCAACGATCTGGAGGCTGGCACCCTGACCACACATGGAGGGATTTGGATAAAAAGGAATGCTAGGAATACGAAAATCTCTCAGCTATGAAATGAACCGGGGGAATTTTGCACAGAGGCGATTGCTTTATTCTAATTTTTTTAAATCTTTACCTTCATTGATAGGGTCTCCTGTCTCTAACTCTGTCTACTCACACACACTCACCTTTTGCCCTCTGTCTTACCATTCACTTTGTCTAACCCCCAACACACACACACTCACACTCACCTTTTGCCCTCTGTCTTACCATTCACTTTGTCTAACCCCCAACACACGCACACTCACACTCACCTTTTGCCCTCTGTCTTACCATTCACTTTGTCTAACCCCCAACACACACACACACACACACACACTCACACTCACACACACGCACACGCACACACACACACACACACACACACACACCTATTTCCCACTATTCCACCATGACAGTTGTAATAATGTAAGCTTCATCCATTCTTCAAAGTTTGAATTCCTTGATTTAATAACTTACAGCAAAGTCATGGAAGAGCCACTTTTGCTGAGCAGTCTGCCATCTGCGGCCGTTTGTTATGCGACGTCCAAGTGTCTGCCAGAGAGTTGATTCGTTGTCGCAGCTACGACCTGACAGAGCTGACCAGTCAGATTTTGAAAGGGAAGAGGACTGAGGTCGACTATGACCAAATGCGAGACATGTTTTTGTGAGTCTTTTCAAGAATATCTTTACTTGACGTAATTTCAGATCAGAATTTTTTAATGGTCAAATTTCCCAGCATTATACTGTGAAATTAAAAATGTCTTTGCTCTCATTTTAGATTGTACCGGTACTTATTTGTTTTGGTATCCTACTATACTTATAATCAATGACATCCCAGTTATTAGATAAATGGTCCAATCACCCCACTTTTGATCTGTAGGGTCTGTGCTTATCTCGGTATCTGTAGCATCCTCTGGACATGGTAGTATACCTCATATTACTTCCTGTGTTCCATAAGCTGTGAGCTGATACCCATTTCTAAACCTGGGGCGAGTGAGGCAATCAAAACGAAGCATAGCAATTGTATTCGCGCCTAACAGGCAGCTTGTGGCATTTTGAGGGCTTCCTTTGCTTACCTGGGATATATAAATGTGCTTCTGTAAAGCACTTAGAGCATGATGATGATCGTGGATAAGCGCTATATAAAATGCCATTTATTATTATTATTATGATTAAAATGCCAAAGTCAGATGCAGTTACAAACATGGAGGCAACGTGAAAGTACAAAAGTACACTTCATCAATGGTTTGGGTCTTGACAAACATTCAACTGAACAAATAATGAGTGGCTCGTTCTGCCAGTCAACCACTTTGAGAGTGGATGATTAAAAGTTTATCTTTTGAAGCGTAATTTTTGTCAATAATATTAAGACTATTTGTCAATAGGTGAAACTCGTTTACTTGTGTTGTCCATTTCCCAGAGGTCGTCGTTCTATTGTGAGTAAACGGTACTGTGACAAACAGCTTTCTAATGGTAATATTATAAGGAATCTCATGATTTTTTTCTTTCTCCAGAACTTCCCGAATAGCATGGGGAAAATCTTCTAACGATCTTGTCCTAATATTGGTCATAAAAGTAATTAGAATTTTTATTTATTTGAATTCAGGAAAACCAAAGACCTGCTCAAGCTGGTAGAATTGTCTCTGATGGATTCGAACTACACCCTCCGCATCATGTATGAACTCAACGTCATTCCTCTGGCCCTGCAGATCACAAGCATTTGTGGCAATGTCATGGTAATGAGGATTTTATGTTGAACTGTATCTGTGTCATTACATAATAATCAAATTCATGCATGCCATGTGTGTATTTGATGTGTGTGTGTATTGGATGAATGTATGTATTTGATGTGTGTGTGTGTGTATTTGATGTGTGTGTGTGTGTGTGTGTGTGTGTATTTGATGAATGTATGTGTGTGTATTGGATGAATGTATGTGTGTGTATTTGATGAATGTGTCTGTATTTGTATTTGATGAATGTGTGTGTGTATTTGGTGAATGTGGGTGTGTATTTGATGAATGTGGGTGTGTATTTGATGAATGTGGGTGTGTATTTGGTTCGGACAAAAAAAGAATTTTTGTATATGTCATACACTGCTTGTATCAGTTTAAAACTTTTGCTGTTGATGCTATTGGGACGCCTGTCATTCTTTTATTGTTTAAGAAAATGAAAGTGAGTGAAATGAAAGGGCTCTAGGGTTAGTGCCATAGTAAGCGTCTCTGTATGAGAAAAGTAAGAATTGCAAAGACTTTAAATGTATTGGTCTAGTGCTTATTCCAACTTGCATGAAGTGGACAAATCCTGCCCCGTTTACAATCAGATATATTTTTAGGGTTTTGAGACTATTTCCTTCATTCTATTTTAATTTCCAAACCATCTTAACTGATTTCATTCTCTGCTCTAAACTAGTATTTTTTTTACTTGTTCCCTAATTCTAATATGTCTTACTTTATTAAATATCATTTTTTTTAAACTTCAATGATTTACAGCACAAAATATTTTTTTCTTTGCATGGATCATAATATGAATACGTCACCTCTCTGCCATCGCACCAAATGTTTTCCGTATTTTTAATCCCCGTTTTTATCTATTCCCATTCCTCAGTCCCGTACGATGATGGGAGGGAGGTCGGAGAGGAACGAGTGGCTCTTGTTGCATGCATTCCAAAACAAACATTACGTTTGTCCTGACAAGGAGTACAAAAAGAAACAGGTAGGCATCACCAGGTTTACAAATTAGATTTTGTCAGATTAGTTCCTACATAGATTGTGTTTATTAGATCATATTTATATTAAATGAGGGATCAGAAACCTTCTGGCCTGCAAAGAGATTGTCATGTCTTCATATTTCATACATAATTCCTGAGTTTTAACATACATTTGACATAATGATGAAATCCTGTGTTCTATTTTGGTGCTCATTTGATTTGTAAATCAGATTTAATTTTAGCGTTATTTTGTCGAAACTTTTAATTTTCAAAATTGAATGACCTTGCTGCTTGAGTTAGTGTCTGGATCATATTTGTTTGATTTGCCCTTTGGTCTGGATCAAATTTGTTTGAGATCAAATTTGTTTGATTTGCCCTTTGCCCTGGATCATATTTGTTTGATTTTCCCTTCCCCAGCAGGTTGTTGTAGAGGATGAAGACAATGAGGCTGTTCCCGTCAAGTCCCAAGGAAAGAGGAAACCTGCCTACGCTGGAGGTCTTGTACTTGAACCCAAGAAAGGTAGTTTATACAAACAATTAACAAACAAACTTCCTTTTTCCAAGATCTTCTGTCTGTGCCATCAAAGGCAACATTGTCTATAAATACCTTCTTTTGCTTCTTCTTTTGCTTGGCTTTTTCAGTTTCATGAAGTGATGTCAGCTCAGCTCTTTGCATTGATGATTAAGAAATTAAATATCATTATTATTAAATAAATAATTGTCTTTATTTTATCACTAATCACCAAGGGCACTTTGTTTTAGGGTGATTTGGAGTAAGACTGAAATAACCCTAGGGTCAGCCGCAATGGAGTGCTGCAATGCCCTCTTCCTCAGGATTTCCTCGGAGTTAATTTTTTTGCCCAAAGGGGAAAAAGACAATGCTGAAAGCCAGATTTGAACCCCCATTGTTGGCGTGGCTATTGCAATGTCTTAACCTCTCAGCCACTGCGCTTCCTTTGTAGTTTGTGAGAGCCTGTACTCATACAGGGAGGATAAATGAGGAGGGAGCGGGCACTGATGGTCTACTAGACAGAATGATAGTGGGATAATGTTACAGTGCCAGTGAAAGACAAGAACTGAAAATAGAAAAAATATTTTCGTCGACCGGGGGAATCTTTTTTCTATTTTCTGTTCTTGTCTCTCACTGACACTGTTACATTATCCCACTGTCATTCTTTCTCAGGGAGGATATGGACTAAACACATATTTGACTTCATCTGTTAACTTGGTTACAAATCTTCCTCTTGTTCCTCAGGTTTTTATGACACCTACATCCTGCTGTTGGATTTCAACTCCCTGTACCCGTCCATCATACAAGAATTCAACATCTGTTTCACCACCATCTCACGCTCCTCCTCCTCTGTTTCCGCTGTGAGTATGTCGTGGCATTGAGGCTTGTCACCTGATGCAGTCTTTTTAGCCGTGCATTAGGTGACGAGTGCTGTAGTCCTTGTTGACATTTGGATTTATTTCCATTTTTCATTTGCACCCTTCAGAGCTCGACATATGGCAGGCTTTCTGTGGTATGAAGAGGACGCATTAAGCAAAATTATACAAACAATAAATAAAAAACTTCCTTTTTCCAAGATCTTCTGTCCGTGTCACCAAAGACAAGATTGTCTTTAAATAAATTCTTTTGCTTCTTCTTTTGCAATATTTGGTTGATTTATTCAATTTCATTTTAAATTTATTTCAATATTTATTTATTTTCATTTGTAAATTACATAAAATTGTTCACTACTTCGATTTTTTTGACAGAGTGGAGAAGACGGAGAGGAAGTTGATCTTATCCTTCCTGACCCTGGCCTTGACCCAGGAGTGTTGCCCACAGAGATTCGTAAACTGGTGGAGAGCAGAAAACAGGTAACAGCATTGTAGAGAGCTGCCACCAAGTTCTGTTTGATTTCCTACAATTGTCAGGTTTTTGTGTGTCGTTTATTCTTTAATATTTTGTTCATTGTTGAAATATTATATACAGTAGTTCGCCTAGTTTCACATAGTTTGGCTGCAAAACCAAATTCTTTCCATGTCAAGTGCATGTGCATGGTTACTTGGACTCGGCCTGGGAGCACGATTTTCTTCGCCAGTGACTTAAATTTACCTGACATTTGTTATCGCAATTATGTTTTTTCTAACTTTTTAAACCAATTCCATGATGTAATCTATTGGCCAGACATGCTGCATTAACTCAACCATTCATAAGTAAAAGTTTTTTATCGTTTGAGAATGGTAATTTAACATTGGAAACGTTAAAACCAATTAGAAACCTGATACATAAAAGGCATTTACTCTAGAGGCTGGTCAAATATTTGTCTTCTTTTTTCTTTTTTTTTTCAAATTATAAATGAAAATGTTTTTTTGTTCATGTTCAGGTGAAGACCCTGATGAAAGGAAGTGACGTAAGCCATGACCAGATGATGCAGTACGACATCCGTCAGAAAGCCCTCAAGCTGACGGCCAATTCCATGTACGGATGTCTGGGATTCTCCTTCTCACGATTCTACGCCAGGCCTCTGGCCGCTCTCGTCACAGGAAAAGGCAGGGAGGTAATAAATAAAGGGAGATTATTCTGATAAGATACTAGTATATTAGAAATCAACTCTGACGTGCACTTGGATGCTGTTGTTGTTTATGCGTTAGCTTTGGAATCCGGCGGTCACTCTGTTGGAATCCTGGTTTTGACAGTCACGGGGTTGTCTTCCTTAGACTTTGGGTTAGAGTTGACATCATTATCGGACATATGCACTTTAAACAGTAGATGATGCATTTTTGATGCAACCTCACAGTAGAAATGGTTTGGAAACCCATTGTAAAAAGCCTCATCAAAAACTGTTAGTCAGGGTAGTATTACTGTTGGTTCGGTTTTATTGCAATGGCCAGAAATAATGTCAATCTATTTTTAGAATCTGATACAAGTCATATTGGGATGGATGTTTAAATGGATATGATGAGATGAGACCTTTGATATGGTGAGATGAGATGAGATGAGATGAGACCTTTGATATGATGAGATGAGATGAGACCTTTGATATGATGAGATGAGATGAGATGAGATCTTTGATATGATGAGATGAGACCTTTGATATGATGAGATGAGACCTTTGATATTGTGACAACTTAATGTTAAGCCTACTTTTTTATAATGTATGGTTTTTTAAATTTCTTCCACTTATGGAAAATGGTTATATGAATAGTATTCTTATTTCAATTATATTTTCTTTTTCAGATCTTGCTCAAAACCAAAGATTTGGTACAGAATGTAAGTGACTTTACTTTTTTTCAATTTATTTATTTTCTTTGATCAAAATTTGTCATGTAGCTCAGCCTTCAGCCCTAATGACTTTTCTGATTAATTTTAGAGGAGAATTATTTTTTTTGTGTGATGGCAGCAAAGCTCAGTTGGTAGCTAGTCGGCCCGTTGTCGTCAAGGTGGTATTGTTGCTGCAGGCATGGGTTCAACCCCTGATTCTGCAATTTCTATTCTTGTTATGTATTGTCCCTCACTGGCACTGCCCTGTAACATTTTTGCTTTTATTATTTTATCTCATTTTAATCTCATTATCTTTCTATACACAAGATACATAAAGTAATTAAAAATAAATGAAGAGGGTGCGGGCACTGATGATGGTCTGGTAGACGCAATGATAGTAGGATAATGTTGCAGTGCAAGTGAGAGACCAGAAGAGGTAGTGAGATGATTTTCTGCTCTCGGCAAGGCAGTTTTGCTTTGACAGGCATTGGTTCGATTCCCCTGATCAACAAAAATGTTTTTTCTATTCTTGATCTTGTTTCTCTACTGTCCTCACTGGCAATGTAATATTATCCTACTATCATTCGGTCTACAGAAAGAAATTATAGGTCAAGAAAGAAAGAATGAAATATCTTTCTACTCTAGCCTTTCATTTTGAAATTGATCACTCAACATAATATTATTTCGTGTAAATTCGTCATTCTCCATTTAATTCTGGTCCTTCAATTCTCTCCATCCTCTAGCTGGGACTGGAAGTCATTTACGGAGATACAGATTCCATCATGATCAACTCAAACTCCACCGACCTCGATACGGTCTACAAGATGGGAAACAAGGTATGGGACGTTCACAGTTGAATATCTTTGTGGGTCACTTGATGATTTTTACTGTCCTTGCTATAATATATACACATACCTACACAGTAGTCTCCGCCTAAGTGCACGGTCATCAGGAGACAAAAAAAACCCACCGTGCACTTAGGCGAACCGTGCACTTAGGTGAAGATGAAAATGGTGTCCAAGGTAGCGGGGTTGTGACATATTATGATCACTTATAATTATAAAAAACATGTCAGCATCGATCACCTGATCAACAACTTCTAACCAATTGAAGTTAACCAGTAATCATCTTTTTCAAAAGAATTAATTATTATACACATACACTTAAACACACACACACATTTTCTTTAATGGCCATGTCCACTATTTGACCGATCCCAACCAGGTGAAGAGTGAGGTCAACAAGCTGTACCGTCTCCTGGAGATTGACATCGACGGCGTCTTCAAGTCCATGCTGTTGCTGAAGAAGAAGAAATATGCAGCCTTGAGCATCACCAAATCTGCCGACGGGAAACTGACAGAAACGGAGGAGATGAAGGGCCTGGATATTGTCAGGAGAGATTGGTGTGATTTGGCCAAAGAAGCTGGAAGGTGAGTTTGGTTCAGATACCGTATTCTAGGAAATAATCCTTTCAATATGTCTTGGTTTAAAGAAGCTGGAAAGTGAGTTTGATCCAGATACCGTATTCTAGGAAATAGTCCTTTCAATATGTCTTGGTTTAAAGAAGCTGGAAAGTGAGTTTGATCCAGATACCGTATTCTAGGAAATAGTCCTT
>JARFNW010184025.1:0-26780 GCA_031763155.1 Dirona albolineata
GTTGCTTACCCGGGGTAAATGTGCTACTGTAAAGCGCTTAGAGCATGGTGATGATCGTGGATAAGCGCTATATAAATATAAATGCCATAAGCAACAAACACATTTTTTGTCATTTGTTCTAAGATAAATGAAAACAATTCACTCAAGCATTCAGTGTTTCCAAAGAAGGAAAAAGAAATGAGACTTTATTGGGTTTTGACAGAAAAGATTTGTACATAAGTATAAGGCAGCCAATGATTTCATAAAGCAGGTCTTTGGTTTACTGAGAAAAGCTGTTCAGTAAGTAAAAGTTCCAAAATAATTGAAATAATTTACAGAGAAAGGAAAGACACAAACAGTTGGGATGGACGTCTATCTGTGTGTTAGTATGTATGTACATATAAGTATGTATATAAGTATTTGTACATTAACAACAAAATAATTTTTTTAGATCTTGAGGCTTGATGCATCAGTGGCCAAACAGTATTCATGCTGACGTGTTCAGGGAATGGAGCAAGTTCAATGTGGTTAGTACTTGGATGAGTATGCTCCACACAACCAAATTACCTGCATCCTGCAATAGGACACTCAGCGTTCCTTACCACGTTTGACTCAGATTACTAGCTATGCGTGGTGAACAATAAGGCTAGTACTGATGCACAGGATAACCAGCTTGCTCTGTATGCTCCCCATGGAGTTGACGCACAAAAAATTTGTCATGCCAATGCCACAGCCTCACAAGGGATGGATGGAGAGGTGCAATACTCATAGAGTATGGTGATAACTCACTATGCAAATTATGCTATAATTTATTTACATTCTATAATATGTCCTAACATCTACTGCAGCAAACATTATGATACCATAACAAATCAAAACATGAGGTGATCTTGTCACCAGTAAAGGGAAAGTAAAGTAAAACAAATATTGCAATTTCAACATCTCTATGCTATTTGTTCTATCTACTATTTAGTATACACTACAAAATGATCGTTCTTGTGTTACAAGTGGGGGTTGGTAAGTACATGATGAGAGAATGACATTGATTTGGTATAGGTACTATATTAACATTATAATTTTACCCCGAGGCACAATATACATAATGACAAACGTTGAACAGATATATTTCTTGTTTACTCCGATGAATAAAAAGATCATGTATAAAAATCATCAACTTTTTCTGACATTAAACTAATGATCCTAAGTTATCAGGATCTTTTTTTCTTGATTTCTAAAAACTTCATTAGCAGCAATTTTTTGTTTGGACTTTTCATCCCTTTCATATTTTATAATATTAATATTATTTTTAGAATATGTACACATGTATGACAATAAACGGTTTTTTTAAAGCTTAGGTAGTCGAGGCAGTGAGGACAGCCAACACTTTTCAGAATTGATGTTGACAGAGAGAGAGGAAGATACTAAGAAATAATTACCGCGGAGATCTAACCATTTTACTATAAAGAAAAATAAGCCAAAATCAAGGGTGTAGTTATTCTACGACTTTCTCAATTGTTTTGTGATTTCTTCTTTTTTGTTCGTTCTCTCTCTGTCTTCATTGCAAGTGCAAGAAAGGCTTCATGAATTGGTTCTGAAAATGTGCCTTTAAACCACCTTTTTGAAACCATTTTCATACTAAGACCAGAGCAATGCCATTTCTATTCGTTGTTATTTGGGGCTTGAGAGCCCTCGGCAGCATTCTGGACCGTTGTCCCCAAAATGCCTTCAATGTCCGCTATTGCTCCCTGGGAAAAAAAAAAAAAGAAATGTAAAAGGATAAAAAAAATTTGTGAAATGATTCTACAGGGGTAACAAAAAATCATCTTAGATCCCACCATACAATGATATATCATCATCAGTGAAACGGGAAGAGACGCAACACTTGGAAGCATACCATGTAATACTACAACATTAATTAAGAAAATAAGTAGCCTACTATTACACTTAACATGTCATGCCCATATTCTATATTCAATACACTCAAATCTTTATTTTCATGAAATTTGGATGGTTTGTTGAGAAAATCCATATATACAGATAGAGCCTTGAAATTTGGGCGACCATTAGGCGGTGTCTTTGAGCATCTGATGGTGCAATTGACGATTTTTTCCAGTCACTAAACATTCATTAACCACTGGCCTTTCACATTGACTTGTAATTTCCCTTTACAGACTTTCCTTTGTAATTTCTATTAGGAAAAGGAGAAAAAAAATCTCACCTTGAAATTAGTTACTCCTTGCATGTTGGGGGCCGATATTTCCTGGTGTATCACAGATAGATTCCTGGCAAAGGTGGCCAGGGCACCCTGGAGATTATCTCCAACAGTTCTAGAAGAGAAAGAAGCCAACAGAATGTCATTATTATTTTTATTATTAATATTATTATTATCATTAATATTATTATTATCATTATTATTATCAATATTATTATTATTATGGCATGAAACGCTAGCCATTTCACCCTTCTTCTGAGTACTCATTTTCACAATGTTGATTTACACATTACAAAATTAGTAAAAGTGTAAGGTCAAAATCAAAAATGAAATCAAAAAGTTCAATTCATTTCCTTCTTCTTAAGTATTTCTATTTTACAATTGGTAAATCGACCATATCGCTACTAATGAGATCAAGTTTGATGCAGATTGCCAAGATTCACATTTAATTGTAAGACAACGGCTAAATATAAGATAAAGCTGTGCAGTCAACTTCAGAAAACTTTGAACTATTTTCACTTCCCCTGTGGCCTTTTTTTCTCAAATTTAACAGATGAAAATTCAGCCATTGTGGTTTCAGTGCACACTTTTTTTCTCCAGATTTTAAAGGCAGCCTTGAGTAATATGAGCTCACATCGGTGATGGACCAGATTTAATAAAAAAGGTCCCAACTATTTTGCATATAATGTTTTGGAGAGTACACATACATAGATGATACCTACATCGTATTTTATTTATCGTCAATTGTGATGATTTTTGCTTTTTATCCCCATTGATATACACAATGAACTTATCATCATTATCATCATAATTGAATTTTTATATCTATCCCGATGTGTAACACATTATGCGCATAGAGCATTAAGTAATTTATTGGATATGCGCTATAAAAATGCTATTAATTATTATTATTATTATCTATAATTTTTTAAGGATTAATAAAGTATGATTGAATTAAGAACAAAGGATGTTTCCTTACATCATTCCAAGACGCTCTCTGTTGAAGCTGTCCACAAGAGTAAACGCAGATCCTGTTTTGTCCTGATTAGAAGAAGATAACATGAATAATGGCAACAATGCTCCAGAATCTGAAATCCGCAGCCCATAACAAACATGAAAAAATCATTCCAGCCCAAGAAAAAATGACAATAACATTATCATTATGATGAAGCAATCTTTGTACGATGTAACATGAGTGACATTAGTTTAAAACATAGCAGTACTTATCATACATTTGTATTATCTAGAATCTAAAATGTTCTATGTAAGATATTTGGTTGATATTTCCTCACAACTTGATCTCACCATCCGTAAAGTACCTAAAAATTATCAACTTAAGTGCTCATAAGATCAGTAAATCCTTATTTCAGTGTTGTTTTGTGCAGTAACTGTCTAAGCAAAAGTGTATCCATCCCCCCGTTCCCCTCACCTTGATGTCGTAACCAATGCCATGAGCTCGACACATCTGGAAGAACACGCTGTAATGAACCACAGCCAGGTTGGTGTGTAGCAGACGTGTACTCATCACAGCAAAACGGTTATTGTGTGGCACTTCCTGGAAATCAAGGATACAAAATTTCAAAACATATGACACATGAAGGTGAGGCTGGGTTAGTTTCACTGCTTTTAAATAAATTGTGTTTGAATGACCAATCTACTCATTTCACATTATCAATAATTTAAAGTACTCGATTTTTCATTTTCATTAGTAGAATCTAATTGCCGAGTGTTTGACGTTACAATGAAAGATACCATAGTCCAATTTTACCATCAACTTTCAGACATTTTCAACCCATTGTGTTTTGCTAATATCTTTTTTCAGATTTCATTTTTCTATGGTTGTGAATATTATATGAATGACTTGCATATTATGTGTACGTATGAACGTATGAATGGATATATAATTTTGACGTATCATGTGTTAAAAACAGAGCTTTTTGTCAACACCAATAATTTCCTTCTTGGGATTAATAAAGTATATCTTATCTTATCTTATCTATCTATGGAAGAAATAACTTGCTTACAACTTACACCTAAACACTAAATCATAACAAATTTTGTTTGAATTTTAGAACCGAAGACTCCCTTCTTACTTCCTCGTCCTGCCCTGCCAACCGCCTTCTTCGGGGTCTGTCATCAGCATTGAACATATCCACCTCATACGTATGTGTTTCTTGCTGGAATGTCCCGTGGGTGACGTATTCCATCAGCTTGAACATGGCAAGATGGTCGCTGTACTGAAGGCACAAATCCAAGGCCCACAATCTTTGGTCCATCTATGGAAAATATAAATATATATTTAACTCACACTACTTATTTGGTGTCATTGGCCAAGTAGATAGTAAATTATAAATTTATATAGCACTCAATTTCCACCCCAGAGTGCTCAGCGTCACTGCACAATGTCATGACAATAATGACATTATAAAACAATGGATAAGTAATAAACTTGAAATTACACAAAAGATTTTAAAACATCGGATGCAACTGAGAAAGAAAAAGAAAGAAAATGGTGAGATCCTATCTTTGAATCCTGGAAACGCTAGGCCTGACTTGGGAAAGACTCTTTACAAATTTTTTCTTAAATTGACTAAGGAGTGAATGATTTCCTGGCTACAGGCCATATATTGAATCAATGTTAGTAATGATGCAGCAAACTGACAGATCCTACTGTATGCTCTGCAGAGAATTGGGAAGGAATTTGATAATAAAGCAGCACACGTACATTTAACTCACCACGCCAATAGATTTGGTTTTAAAAATTAGCGTCTCCCAGAAAATGTAAAATATGTTCCCAAGAAATTTAAGGACAATGATAACTGTCCATTTATGAATGATCACTCTGACACTCACTGTCTTAGGGTCAATGAAGGTCACAAAGTCCAGCCTCAGATATCCCATAATGCCTCGGGACTTGCAGGCCTCTGCTATCTTACGACACATGGAGTTCATCTCACTCGGCTCTATCGATGACTGAGGTACGGACACACCCCAACAAGAGAAGGGACTCTCGGCATGGATTTGGTCACCACATGATATAATGTTGACAACTCCAGATGGTTCGATAAGGACGTTTGCAGACAATGTGGTGATATTTTCTGACGGCGGACAGGCTTCTATAACACCTCCTGGAATGACGAAAATTAAACCATTATAGTTTGATGGTTAGTTATTAGTTTCCTGTCATGTGATATAATCCCTAATTGCAGACCTTAACTGCAGCTGACACTTAGGTTAGTTCAGTGTTTTTTCTAAATATACCCTTATGACAAAAGTGCCCTTGTGGTCAAATGAAAGGCAATTCTATCTTCTTTTTTTAAAAATCAAACATCATAGCACAATGTTTAGCAAAACAGGAATCATCTATTAACTAATGACTGGGATCCCACAAAATTTATTTGCAGGAGGGATTGTCATCAAAATATACAGAGGCAAAAATTCTAATAAAGATTGGACATCTTAGTTTCTAAAATTTGTACTTGTATGTATGTATATTAATTATATGATATTTAGTTATCAATTTCTTGATGATACTGTACATAGATTTTGTGTCAAATTACAATTGTGATTTGTAAAATACTACTTTTCCAGGGCAAATTTACTACTGTAAAGAGCTAAATAAATACCATTCATTATCATAACATGCTTATAAGAATCTTAGAAACTATGCATTCTAGAAAAGTGGTGGGCAGAGTGAGTGTGGAGATATTAGACATAGCATCAGGTGTTAAAAATGGATTAAATGCCGCCAATCATACCTTGTGACAAAAAGGCTCTGAGAAACCTGTCCCATGTTGGATAGAGTTTGGTGTTGATTGGCTGTGCATAGTTGTGTAGAATGTCAGGAACCTCCGCATGGATTTTGATATAAGCAGATTCCTGGCAACGAAACAAGGAATATTAAAGAAATTTTTATGGGTTCTGTGTTTTGTCTTTCTTCAAATATTACTATTACATCAATTAACAAACATAAAACAACCTTAAAGAATATCCACAATACAAATTGTAAATCTTGTGCTTGAATGCAATGAAAGAGACCCAAAACTCTTCATTTGAAAATGTGATCATTTTTTTCTTCTTCTAAATATAGGATAATAATATACCTGTGCCCATTTCTTGGTCCATTTTTCTCCATATCTTTTCTCTTCCTTTAAAGCCCACTTGTGACAACGCAAGAATTTTGGGACCTCACAGTATGCAATGCCTCGTCCGTCAACCTCATCATCCAACTTGAAAAGCCATTTTTGAACTCCCAAGTTTTCAGTAACCAGCTGGGCCAAACACTCATGAAGCTGTTGGAAATGGAGCAGTCCGGTTAAAAAAAATAATTATACATATGTCCCCATAAATATAACACATTCAAACATTTATCTTAAACATTTGGTAAAAAGCAATTTGGAGAGCCTTCTTTATCATAAATCAGTGCTTCATAACAAGTTGATATAGATGATTTGAGTCAAGGAAATAAATCTATTTCTTTGTTAGTATTCATCATCACATTCAATTTTGTCCTCAGATTCGTATGATTTTACAATTCATTATATTCAATTTCGTGGGTAAAGGTGAATCTAAAATGGATACTTGCTGCAGTACAATTGCCAATATATTTTCTAAGGATTTACAGTTTTCATGTTACTTGATAATATGTGTATGAGCTAAATATAGTCTGTCAATCAATACAATATGCAGTTGATTATCATAAAAATGCCTTGCAATTGACGCAAATAAATCGGAAGTTTCAATTTTAGGGAGTTATTTCTATACTTTAAAACTTCATCTTTTCATCTTTTGAGTTGAAAAAAAAATGTTGAAGCCGTAGAGGCAGAGAAGTGAAGAAAAATGTGGCAAATTAATCAGACTCTCATCTTTCTTTATACGCCATCAATAAAAATAAAAATTACTCAATAAAACAAATTTAATTTTCATTAATTGTGAGCCTAAATCATATTATAAAGAAATCTTTTTGTCTTCTAATCTGATTAAAAACAGAAAAAGGTTTTGTTAGATGCTTTTCGGATTGAGATTTCACAACTTCCAACTCATATTTATTGGTCTAGTCATGAGGCAAACAAAATGTCAAACTTTTCTTAACATAGACTTAGGTAAAATGTCTACGAGTCTTGCAATATTCCTTACCTGTCCAAGACTGTAGACATCGTATTCACTTGGTGGTGTGTCGATGTTTGCACTTGAAAAAATACGCTTGCATCCTGACTTGGTGGAATACAAGTGGGCCACGTCTGGTTCGGGACTAAGGACGGGCACATCCAAAACATCAGCGATAGCCAGATCATCCTTGTGTGGCATTCCAGTCACCATGTAAGCATTGCGACCCTTGATGAGATTCTTGATGCGTCTCAGGGTTCTTGGACTGTACTTGAGGATGGTAGACAGGCACATGTGATGGGTCTGGAAAGGAGGAATCATACAGTGTTAAAGTATAACAATGGTAAGAAATCTTTATTTCATCCAAAGGCAATTATTTTTTATAGACGTTTAAAAATTGTAACAGAAATATAACACATTGTGCATAGAGACTATTGTTATATAAATAAGAATACTCATACATATAGACAGTTCTGTTTTGGGTTTTATCTAAGAAATGCTGAATCAAGTCTGTCGGTTATGGCTAATATAAACAAAGAAAAAACTCAGTTATAGATGATGCCTTGGTGGTCAAGAGGGGAAGAAAGAATAAATCTTGCAGAGTTTGACCCATAGGTTGGGAACTCATCAATATTTCCTGCTGTGCAGCGGACAAAAGTGATCACTGTCACCCTCTGGATAGGAACCTGGTCTTTCACATACTATTTCCCCACTTGCGAGCTGGTTCCCATTTCTACACCTGGGTGTAATGAGGCAACCAAAGTAAAGCATCTTGTCCAAGGAAAGGAAAAAAGTAATAAATACACAACAGCGTTAAGTAAGAGTAAATGCAATATCTTTCCTAATGCACCAAGTATCAGATCATAAAACAGGGATTCAGTCTTAAATAGTTCGAGGGAAACTCAGATCTTCCCCTCATTATAAATTAAATGGACATGTCTAAGTTAAAGTTATGTTCAAGAAATAAAATAGTTTCTTAAGACTAAGAAAAATCCAGGAATGTTTGAAAAAAACAAAAAACAAAGGACAAATATATTTGGTGGCTGGCATTCCAATCTTATGGGCAAAGACCACTTAAGAGATTTAAGATAACATTTTCCTCAAACTAATTAAGCTCAAAATGTTTATAATTCAAGATATCATAATTTCAGCATGAAGCATTAAATTCTTACAGGAAAGCTTTTGATGGCTTCAGGCACGATGATTTTATAACGTTGTGACATGTCGCACTGGTCCTCTGGGTTACCATTCTCCACCGCGCTGCTCAAGCCGAGTAATTTGGAATAGTATTGAAGAGTCTCATCACTCAATGGAACGGCAGATATGAATATCACGTCAACATTCGGGTCTGTGGGAAGATAGGTCATGCGTTCACCGTTATTTAACGTGGTGCAGGAATGAAAAAATCTAAATTACCTACTTGACTAATGGATATATTATTGATAAGGCTGAAACTTCACTGATTATTTCAGGATGAAATGTATATTGCACATGACACTTTAATGAGTGTGGCTTCATTAGGGTCTAAAATACATGTTTTATTTTTTTTAAAGCATCTGAAATTGTGATTTTAGCAAGGGAGGCTTGTCTCAGAAATACAGCCCAGTTCAAATAAGAAAATAGCTTGGTGCAGATCGAATCATGCATAATGACATAATAACGTACCAACACACATTCTTTACTAAATACTCAATGTAACAACTTGATTATCAAATAAATATTATTACATATAAGGCTCAGCCCCTCAAATCCTAACACAGATGGATGCTTAATCAGGTAGCGGTGCCTTTCACATGACCTTACATTTGTTGAATAAAAGCTTTCTAACTAAAAACTATATACCTGTTTTTTTCTACATAAAGATCAAAATATATTTTAACAAGTAGATAACAAGTAGATTTTGACAAGTTGATAAAAAGTAGATGTTAACTAGTAGATATCAAGGAGATAACACATAGATTTTAACAAGCAGATAACAAATAGATCTTAACAAGTAGATACCCCTCATATCACAGAGTCTTGCCATCTGGGTGTTCTGCCTGATACTAAAGTCATTCAGGGAATCCCTCACCGATTGGCTGTAGCCCAGGGACGGGACGTGGATGATCGTACGCTTTGAATTCTTGATACGGTCCCAGGATAGGGAAAATTTCTATTGAAAGAAATAATAATAAAACTTCATTTATTTAAATGTGTCTTAGCCATATCTCTAAAATTGAAATCAAAATGCAATTAACTTCTCAGTAAATTGTTACGTAAATAATGTAAAGCATGGTGATGATCGTGGATAAGCCCATTATAAATGCCATTTATCATTATTATTATCAAATAGATTTCTTCAAACAACAGGAGAGAAAAAAAAAGATTGAATTATCACAAGTCCTACTCATCAGGTGTAAAAACATCATGATAAATAGATGATGGGGTTGAAAAAAAGATCCAGCGCATCCTTAAATTAAGTTTTCAAAGGTTAAATCTTATAAGTGACTATATATTATGCCAACAACCAGTGTTGTATTTGGGACAGATGCAGAAAGCCACGCTATTTATGCGCATGGAGAGATTTAAATGTCGTCCTGTGTATATATATATTTGTACCTTGGCCCTCCTCTTGAAGGCAGACAAATGGTCCAGGCGAGTTCGTTTCAGCTGGTGCCTCATCTTGGCCATCTTGATATGCATAATCCAAGAAATAGCGATAACACCAGCCGCCCATTTCAGCCTTCGGTACTCTAGGTATTGAGAGCGTTCTCTGTATCGTCGCCATGACGACTGGATCTGTGTGGCTGCAATATCTGGCCCATTTACACCCATGAATCTTCTTCCCTGAGAAGAAAAAAGAAGTAATACATTGTAATATGTTAAAATTAGCATTATCTTTGATTTTGTTGTGGTTTGGGTTCTTTTGTTTTTGTAAAAGTAAAGGAGATTTACACATTATTGGTTTCTCTGTGCACAATAAGTTAAGAATTAGAAAATTATTCAGATAAATAAAAGGAGAAGAATAATTCTATGAAAGTTTTTAATTATTTTCTTGTAATTACAGCTAAAGGGAGCAAGTCATAGTTAAGTTTGTTTTTGTTTTTTTGCTTCGTTGTATTTGTTGAGGTTGGCGGTTTTTTTGTTTGTGTGTTTTGGTTTTTGTTTGTTTTTTTGTTTTTTTGGGGGGGGGAGGTTTTGAGGGGGGGAGTTCTTTCGTTTTCTTAAAAAGGTTGAAATAATGAAAAAAGACCCCCAAATAAAGGAGAGAAAAAAAAGGACAAACAATAGCCATTTATTTACAGGTTTGTTTATCAGGGCTTCCACATCCTCGCGATTGATGACAACGCTCAACAACTCGGCAACACCAGGAGCTTTCTCAAGTTCAAATTCCATGGACAGATCTGCAAGTCTGAGAGGACAAAAATTACATTTCATTACTAAAGAGAACAAAACAAATATAGGGTTGTGACTGATCTGAGATATGAACAGCTTATATAAGACGCATGCAATGGACAAAAGTCAAAGAATAAGGCAAAATACTCTCTAAATCTAAAAGCTGTCCCTGTATACTTACTTGTCTCCGTGAATAAATGCAACTGGAATAGAGTAAGACCTCAACATTCTTTCTAGGTGACGAATCATTGTAACAATTCTGTGGGGAAAAAACAAAACGAGTTAAACAAAGAGAATTCAATTAGACGGTTCAAATATGGAGGTAACATAAAAACAAAATGAGTTCTACAATTTTGTTGTTCCTTAACTTCTACCTACTTCAACTTGATTTATTCAAGAAAACTAGATAATGTTATAATCAATACTTGATTGTACAAGTTAAATGTAATAATACTAAAACTTTACCCTTCCTTTTCTAAGGGGTTGTTAAATGGCTACTAAAGCTTGTGATCCATTGATGCAAAAACCAGGTGAAATATGGAGCAAAACCTAGTTTTTCAGGTTTTTTGTGATATGGTTAACTAATTGTCAACTACAACTGTTTCAATCTGTTTGTGCATTGGCTTCCGTTTTGTGTTTGCGTATAATGCATTATGCCTTATGACCAGTCCAAAAGTTGAAATTTTCATAGAGTTATTGGTACTAAGAAAATGCTCACCTTGTCTTCTTTTAAGAGGTGAATAAAAAACAACATATTCTTGAAGCTGGTTCATCTGTGCGCTAACATATTGATGTCAAAGATACTCAAGCAGCTTATATCTGACTTTAACCCCTTCACTGCCAAACTCACTTTCTTTAACATGTGTTTATTATTCTCTATATTGACATTTTCATATATTATATTATGAAACATTGTTGTCGAGGTAACAATTTGACAAATATTGTCGTAACAATAAGCAAATTATGGTAATTTTGTTCACTCTCACTCCCAGTTAATCTAGAGTGTGCGTAATGAGACGTATGATTTTTGTAGGCAGTGAAAGAGTTAAAACAAAGAGCTTTACTAGGCTGTTTCTAAAAAATCTAGAAACTCTGACTTGCAACTCATTTTGTCAGCGCTATGAGCTTGTTTTGAACAGGGCATAGCGCTTTAAAAATGTAATTTATTTATTTAGTTGTACGATATAAGATATGGATCACTGGCATGAGATGAAATGACCTACCCTCCCCATGTCAGACAGTAATGTTGCTTGAAGGAAAAGAACTCTGGCTGGCTATCCCTGGTTTTACCGTTCTGAATCGCAAATTTGTGACTGACTTGCTTTTTATAGTCACCACTGGCTGGAGTTGTTGGCGGAGGCTTGAAGATAAAAAGAAATGAGAAGTTGATAATAACATTTCACAACCACAAAATCATTCTATTATCATCTTGGATCAAAAGAGTGGGTTACAAAATCTTGCAGATGTCTATGAAGAAGTTACTAAGTCTAGGTTGATTGAATTGTTTGCAAATAACACATCTATGTACTCTTCTGACTAAAATTAATCTGTATCCTGTAAAAAAAAAAAAATAATAATTTAACTAAGCTTTATGAACTAAGCATCATATATATCATATCATAAAATAAAATTAATTGAAAAGAGGATAAAGTCAAACCAGCCAATCACTTTGAAATACAATATGAAAGACATTGTTACTGTGGTAGTAAAATGGCACAAACAATTTTTACAGGGAATGTGAAGCGAAATTCAAGACATTGGCATCTTTTTCAAATGAATAATAAACGAGTAATGCTTGTTACTATTGAAATTGAGTTGACATTTGACTATGAGAATATAAAACTCTTTTATCGAGCAGACCCTCTCAGGCAGTGAATGAAGTTCAATATAGATTGGTGCATTTTTTTGGGGATACATACAATTTGTTTTTTTGTCATCTGATCAACAATGCATGTTGTGTTGCTCATGACCAAGATAGGCTGATCGCATGCTTGTCTTAATTTCCTGATCCATAGACTTTGCAAATCTGTTGTCAGCCATGCGTGATAGTTCTGTGTGTTTGCATGCTAGGGCTTTCTGTCCGACATTTATCCAAGGCCTGTCATTGCATTGGCCCAAACATAACTTTGCCTTATGAAAGGGTTTGGAAAACAAAAAGCAAAATAACAACAAAATAAATATTATGAAGCTGGAGCACATTGGGAGGGACCCATATCAAATCACATTCTTTAGTGCCATTATACCGGCGCAGTGACAAAGTATCATGAATCATTCAATGTCAACAGAAAAGGGAAGCAATATCATGAAAGAGGTAAAAAATGATTGAGTAAGATTTTGATGATACAGTAATCTCCACCAACATGTACGGTCCACGAGTGACAAACACAATCTTGCATTTTAGAGAAGATGAAATTTGATGAAGCATAACGGCTTCTACTTTTTGAGTGTTTATTTATGGTTTTGTATACATTTTTGTTTTTTTGTTTTTGTATTTTTCATTATTTACAAAAATTGACACTTAGAATGCAACAGATTGAAGATGGACTTATATAAACCTGCTGCATTTTGGCAAAGTCAAGCCAGGCTTTGTTGAATTTTGAGGGGGTGATTAGCATTGTAAAATTCTGACTCATGAAAAAAATTGTGCATTATGATAAATCAAGCGTGTAATTTGGCAGGGACTACTGTATCAATTAAAAGTTGACAAATATCTTATATTATTACCAGTGTGAATATATAAGTGATACATACCATGATAAAAAGAAAAATTCCAAATACTTTTGGCCAAAGTATCAGGTATTTCAAATATTTGATAACTGCTAATCCTTTGTTCTCTTACAGTGGTGAATATGAAAATTGAAATGTTCTCGTAAGACTAAATATAAGCAAGTGCAAAGCTAACTTAGCTTACTTAAGATAATGATATTCAAAAAATATGGTTAAGCATACACTGTGTATTTCATGCAACATCAAATGTTGTTTTATTTAGTGAGGAAAAGAGAAGAGAGTATCTATCACTAAAGTTAGTTGATGGAAAGTAAAAGAATGAAATGATACAAGGGATGCTTAGTTTTGGATTGGCGTAAGTATGAACAAGAGTGTGTTTGTTCTTCTGCAAAAGGAAATCTTATTTTGAAATTCAAATTGCATATCATGTAGGTATTGACTATTGACCAGTGGTATGATACAGTGTTTGGAGAGAGTGGCGTCAATTTATTATAAATATTTAGCAATAATTAATGATTCAATATTTTATCAAAATATGAACGTGCTGTTATAGTAGGTTACGTTTTATAAAATTATCAATTTTAAAATACTCTAAAACCGGCAACATTGAATGTTTTTGCAACATAACCAAATCAATCATTAAGTCACTCTTCACTTCAGTTGGATGTTTTGCAGTCATTTATAGAAATAAAATCTGTTCATTATCTGTGCCTTTTGGATGCAAAGTTATATTTTTCACATTTTTTGTAAAGATTGCATTGCTCTATATGACATGTTATTGCTACCTTTTTAAATTTATAAACTTTAGTAAAATTAAAAGTAATTTGAGACGAAAAAAGAAGTGATGTCATGGCTCCATTTGCGCCAAAGAAACCACGCCTCTGGTATTGACGACGCCTCTGGTATTGACTACAAACTTTTGGTGTCTACAACATATTATTTATTACTGTCAATGTATGCAGCCACTATATAAAGAAAATGTTTGAAATATTTGTCACCAGAAACTGTCTCGTCATCCTTCTCAACAAGTCTAAGCTAACTATAAGGCACATGCAAGAGATCATAAAATTTGTGTCTTATCACTATTTATACAAATGCAACTTGAGACATATCCAGCAAGTCAAATTCTTTTGGAATTAATCTTTTAAACAATCATATTTTTCTTATCCACTATTTTCATTATTTTCAATGTCATTTGATACCTGGTTTTGGTGTTTTAAGGGTCTTTAAAAAATTGAAATAAATTTTTAGAATCTAAATTACTTCTTTTAGAAAAAATGTTGGGCTGAGTTTAAAAGACATTTTGGTGAATATTCAGTTTAGCATGCTTAGGACATATAGACTTGTGTAATGCAGGTGGTTCAAGACTCTAGTACTCCAGTAGAGGTTGAGTATAGAATGCATGCATTACATTACATCAGAGATAAAAATGGGCAATATAAATGATTAGGTGGTGAAAAACGAACAAAAATAAAAACTATTTTGTTACAATGCAACCACCCCCACCCCTTTTTGTAAAAATAATATAATATGTTACTAAATTGTAAGGAACTTCTTGATTTCATGTCTGTCCCACAGCTTTACGAAAAAACAGGGGAGGGGACTGAAAGGGTGAGGAAATTGAAAGAGTGAAAGAGAAACATACATAGCGTTGTTGTGAAGACTAAAGATGACAGATAAAAAGTGAAATATTGATAATAATGTCATAGAGAAGAGATCTATATTTTCAAGACGAAGATGAAATATACAGTACAGTGATTTGATAGATTTTAAAAATAAAATCAAAGAGGAAAGTGCAGTTTGAACAACCTGAACAAGCATTGGAAGCTGAAATAAAATTGGTCCATGAACATAGTATTACTTCATGAACATAGTATTACTCCATGAACATAATATTACTCCATGAACATAGTATTACTCCATGAACATATTATCATTCTTAAAGCTAGACACATCTTATCTCATAGCAAGTTCATTGGAAGTTAACACAAATAAACATTTTGAAGTAAGAAAAGAAAAAAACATTTTGCCAAGACAACATCTTACAAGCTATCTTTAAAAATCAACCCTAAATATCACTCATGAACTATCTGCGGAAAAATACAAGTTATCAATATCCATGATCAGACGCTTTGTCTCAGTTCAGGATGGGGTTTTTTTTTCTAAATTACTTTACACAATTTCAAGGATCAGAACGTCTTTCTGGAATTACTTGTTTTCAATTTCGGGATCAAGGTCTGGCAATATGCCTAATATATTCAAACATGAATATTCAAAATCAATTTATTAATAAAAAACATTGACATAGTAAATTGTAAATTTGAAAAAAAAAAAAAATGACTGCAATAAATGTGAAAATGCAACAAAGAAGTGATGGTTTCAAATAAGTCAATAATTGTTACATTACCAGCTCTTTGATTGTTGACGCGAAGGAAAAGAATTGAAAAAGTTTTACACTGAGTTTTTTCAGTTATCATTTTTTAAATATATCTAAAGTTGTTGTGACATCCTTTTCAACATTGCAAAGTCATGTCAAAGGTGGCACCTCCTCTTTAAAGTCTGCTTGTGGCACAGAGCCTTGAAAACGCGAAAAGGTCTTAGAAAATGTTCCGTCAAATATTTGAGCCAGAAACATCTGTGTTCATTACGCAGTGACCATTGCATATTGTATGGGACTTATGAATGAAAAGATATATTATCATATTGTAATCTACATTTTTGAAACAGATCAATGGAATTACATATCTTTTACGGACCGATTACATTGAGTTTCTATCTATTTCATTTTAATATGCATAGGCTCAATACAAGTTAATTCAATTAACTTCTCTCTGTCCACGAGGCTGATAACGACCACAAAAATCACCATGTTTTCCCAGTCATTGATTCAGGCATATTTCATTCCGTTAATAGTTTGTTATGTGATTATCTAGACTTAATCAAACTAAGGAATGTGAAGCCGTCATTCAATAACTCAGGTAGAAGTAAATATCATTATATTGAAGCTTTCAGCATTACGAACAAAATGTGACAAAATCTGAAGGAAACTTTAAGTAGCATATTATTGACCTAGTTTCACTATTTCAACACAAATCTATAAACAATACCACACATCTATTTATATCACACTAAAAACTCACATAGGTTTAATACCATCACCACGGCATAAACAATTATCAACAAAAATATCTTCACAAGATCATCAATATGGTCAAAGTATACCTATTTGATTAACTTAAACTCCAAATGCTTGCACAATTGCGGAGAAAATGTTTCTTAGAATTCCATGAGATTGAAGAACTGGGCTTTTTCTGTATACTCAATGGTTTAATTACAGTACTGTACAATTAATTGGATAAAAAATCACAAAGACATCAATACATCCATGCGTTTACTCTATAATTATAATATAAAACGTTAACTATCTAAGCCTAAAAGAAACAAAAAATAGTTCTACAATTGTTTGTTTTAATCTACAAAAAAAATAATTATCAAAATCTGAATTATTCTCGATACATCATAGAAATAATTTATTGTTACAGTGAGTTTGACAAAACAGAGTAGTCAGGACTAGTAAATATCAGACACTATGTTAGAACACTCAATAGTAATGGTCTCACCAGTGGCTGGAGAGGCATTTCAAACGTTTTGACTGTGGCCGGTGTTTTGGTTCCATGATGAGTGGACATAGAGGAGGAGCCTCTGGTTTTTGCTGACACTGTTCTTGTTTCAGGTGTTGCAACAGGTCTTGGAGGAACCGCAGGCATCAGGGCTAGAGCTGACTGCGGATCCTCTGCATTCCCATTGACGTCCAATTTCATCACGGGCCAGTTTGCTGTGGTTTCTGAACGTAAAAAAAAACCATCATGGAAGGGAAGGTTAAACAAATAATAAATGGCTACATAGAAAAACTTCTGAAGGACCAAAACCTATTATTTATTTATATATATGGACCCATTGCTGTGGGATCATTTCTAGGAACACAGTGTTATATTTACATTGCCCTGGTGCAATTAAGTGCAAGAGTTCCCACGAAATGATTTTGTCTGTCCAGAATCAACGATAAAACAATAACAATTTCTTTAATTGTTTGTTCCCAGAGGCTAAGATATTACGGTTATTGACATCCCTCATATGTTTAAGGGGATAAGATTTCACAGTTACAGATCAGTCTGAAAATAGCAATGTCATAGTCATCTGCTTTAAAATATTATTGGATATTATGTGTATTATACAAGATGTATAAACAAATATACTTTCAATACTAAGAAAAAAATATTCATAAATATATTTGTTCAAATACCACTTTTCTTGTCCTGATTTGATCTTACAGAACATAATTATTTTCATTATTATCAATAACTAGAAACAAAATCAATTTTCAATGTCGGTTCTCAATGCCATCTAAATACTATCCTCTACTCAGTAATAATGAAAGTCACCTGACACAGGCTGTCTGTTGTTCTTCTCCTCTGCGTTGTGGATTTGCACCATTCTGTGTTTGACAGGAGATGGATCAAGAGTCAGCTGGGCTGCTGGTGGAATAAGACCTCTCTCAATCAGACTCAGAATTCCTTTCCTGGCGTCTTCCTCTTCAATGGCTGGCGGGGCAAGCTGTTAGACCGTGCCGAAGGGAGTTTTGACATTAGATTGACATTATTCATAGCATTATCAAGATTTTATTTGCAACCAGTCATGTTATGATAATATTCTCCATCTTGTGCTGAGTATTTGTCAACGATTAATGTTCATTATAATATTTCTGTAATTGTAAAGTGCATTGAGCGTTCATCTTGATAAAGGCTAGATAAAGGCTGTGTATTATTATCATTATTATCATCATCATCATTATTATTCTTACCATTACTATTAGTATTATCATCATTACCATGGTATCATTGTAGTTTACATGGCTAAGGTATAATGACACCAATTTGAGGTGTTCGTAGGTCAATAGCCAATGCGAATGTCTCAAACTGTAGAAATCTTGGGTTCAAATCCTATCAGGGGAAGGGTTCATATCTACATCAGTATTATTCACAGCTAATGCTTATAATATGTCTCTATTCTGTAGACTCATGTACAATCGTCCATTCTTATCAGGGACAAACATTTAATTTCAAGCGATCTTCCATTGGTAAAAAGTCGTAAGACTCAATTCTTGTATTTACGAGTAACTTTCTCATACTTAACAGATAAAAATAGCCACCATCAGCTGATAGAGATAAAGGCAGTGAACGAAAATCAAAAAGAAAAATAGGCAAAACAAAAGCCAAACAAACATAACAAGCAAACAAAGTGAGAGGACAGAGATGGCGCATGATAATGATATCAACTTACAGATGCATCGACTCGGTTTGCCTTTGGCAAGACTGTTAAGTGATCCACTGTAGTTCCAATGATTGGTTTTTGTTGATACTGAAAAGGAAAAAAACTTGAGTTAATATTTATTTTCAGAGAGCACTATAAGTTGAAATAATACAGTCCACTCTGCTCGCAATTCAGTTAATCCCAACTGCCATTTAATCACATTGATTTGATGATGTAGGATTTATATTCATAGACTAGTTTATCTACTCATCCTATTCATGATAACATAGATGTTTTTGGGGGGTTTTCATGTACCGCACCATCTCTTCTTATCAGCTGGGGAAAAAGGCTGGCACCTAAATGTATATATACCAGAAAAGGGCTTGGCAAGCAAAGTGTTAATCGAATTGAACTAAATCAAATATTTTTTTTAACTAAATAATTTGGAAGCATTCTGACATAATTCAATGTATATATGACCAAAAAACATTCTATTTGCATTGTCTTGACATGGGAAAACTAAGAGAGAAATTGCGTGATATTTGTCTCCATTGCACTAAATTTTTATAGATCATTTCATACCCTTTGTGGTCTCCTTTCATTGATGAGAGGGAGTTGTATCCCAAAGCTGTCCTTCATCGCATGTCTATTTTGTTGGTTTTGTGGATTCATGATGGCCCGTAGTGTCCATTGTTGATGATGCTAAAGATTGGTACAGTTTGTAAATTTAAATAATTAGATGAGAAAGTAAAAAAGCAATAGGTTTATTTACTACAAAGTAATAAAAGCTGGCGTGTGTGATACATTTAATAATCGTGAAGCTTCCATTACATGACAATCCTTCCTCAAATGAATAACAGTAAAACGTCAAGAGCATGTACCCTCTTCTAGTCAAACAGAAAAGTAAGAAAATATATATGAAGCACATGTTCAAGTGCTTGAAGTCAGTTTACAGTGAGACGAATTTAATTTTCAACATTGTTGTTTCTTTGTTTCTCATCAAACCAAAAGACACAAATTTGTTAAGATATTTCATAATGAGTATAAAGATATACCCAATAAAGCTATGACTTGAACATAGGCAGCTTGACAAGAGCATGTGATCAGCCCACTTTTATTTTAAGCACAAACTCTTTTTTTTTAAAGTACCCTACTACTCCCTTTTTTATGAACTGCATTGCATCTGTCAAAAGTGAACATTCAACAAAGCGTTATGGACCTCACCCGCTGTCCAGGTGTCATTCCTTGCATCTGCATCATCCTCCTAGCTGGCAGCTTCACACCTGGAGGCAATGGCTGCCTGTTTAGAAAATCTCTAAAATGAGGAAAGAATGTTGTCAATCACAAGTGAAATATTTCAAGCCGTCTAATCACATGTACAAAACACACATGTACGTACATACATCCATGACACACACATACATAAAACAAACATGCACTACACAGAATACATCTGCACATTCACAAAACACACATACAAATACGCAGAAAGAAAGATAGCAAGAGCAGGAATGAGGAAGACAGAAACATATTATTCAAATACTTATTTACCCATAAAAAAGAACACCAATTAAAACCAAACAGTGACTTATATAATAATAATAATAATAATGAAATGCATTTCTATATACGTGCCTGTTCTGTCCATATGTAGGCCTTCTCATATCCCCCTGGTTGCCATGTAAATCAACAGTTGTCTCCATAGAAAAGCCCTGGTCTTCAAGTGTGTTGCCATCCGATAGGGGCAACATTTGCACCCGGTTGTTAAGTTTGTATACGACATCTTCAGTGTGCCTCTGCATAATAGCATGTACACTTATTGAATCAAAAATGTGTTTATACATATAAATGGTCTGTGTTATCAGCTACCATCAACCTTTAAGTTGCTGACATGTAACATGCGATTTACAAATTCATTTAATTTATGATTGTATTATATATATCATATTCATTGAACTATTTATCAACCATTTGTTTAACATCAGTAAAAATAAATTTTTCATCTCATTAACATAAAACATCACTCTTACCTGCAATCCTTCTTCAGTTTTTGCCAGAGCTCTATCAAAATCTGACACACTTATTGTGCCATTTCCATTGCTTATCTTTTCTCGGAGTTGGCGCAAATCCTCTTGCACCTAAAAAAAAATCAAATGAAGGAAATTAAAATTGTGAGGCAAGTGTTTTAAAGGAAGATATTTTGTTATTATATCATTTACATAAACAGATGTATTCAATCATTTCATTGTGTTTCCATTTCATCCGATATGTACACAGGGATTCATGAAAAATAAACAAAAGTAGTGTTTAAATTAAACAAAAAAATTAAGTGATTCTATAATTCTAATGTGTACATAGACGTCTATAGTCTATATAATTATAAAATACAATTATAATTTAAAACTTTCAACTTTCATAATTACATGATGAATGATTAAGAACCAATAAAGCAGTCTTGATTCACTTCATAACAAATCGACGATTGTTATTTACATGGAAAGGCCATGTGGTGAGTAACAATTTAACAATAGAGAAGATCTAGATAGATCAACCATGGACCATGCCATGATGGGCACATACACTTTCCAATGAATTTATACATAATTAATTGGACATCTCAATAAATCCCTGGAAGCAAGATAAGAATAAGAAGAGTAAGTAGAATGTGGAAATTCAGCTCGACTAGTAGTAGGCCATGCAGTACTCTTAAATAATGTTAAACACAGCATGTGTCCTTAATAACAAATTTCACTTTCAGTTTCTAAGGCTTTATCACCAGTGTGTATATATATATCATCATTTATCATCGTAGATCGTAGTCGTAGAGTAGTAGTAGAAGTAGAAGTAGAGTCAGACTCAGAGTGTGTAGCTTGTGGCAGAGATAGCAGAGGGAAAGATAACAAATGGGAAGTAAAAACAAGAGCGCTTACTTTCACAAGGATTTGGCCAACTTCTTCTGGCCTTGACTCAATTTCAGTCATGATTTTTGTCTTCAAAACCATAGAACTTACGAACTATGCATTTGTCAACTGCAAGTCGATTTTGCACAAAAATCGTCTAAACATTGGCCGCCATTACGTTTCTCGGCAACAATTTAAACATCATTATTGGTGACGTTCTTATCATCATAAATGATTCAACATTTCTTTTTAGTAGACATTGTATTTGCAACTAAATACCCAGTTTCAAATGGATATATTTAAAAGAATGGTGATAAAAAATAAATAATT
This sequence comes from Dirona albolineata, assembly GCA_031763155.1. Lineage (NCBI taxonomy): Eukaryota > Metazoa > Mollusca > Gastropoda > Nudibranchia > Dironidae > Dirona > Dirona albolineata. The sequence continues at coordinate 21,940 of JARFNW010184025.1, forward strand.
TAAGTTTCATATGTATTCTGCTTTTTAAATCTATAGATTTCCATGATAAAGACAGATGGATTGACCCATCCATTAGGTGATTCATAAGCGGCAGTGATAAGCTAAAATAACTCATTACTTAGCTTTTTACTCATTTATGCATCCGTCTATTTATCATTTATTTATGTACTTTTTTGGGGCGTCTTTTGTCATCTTGATTTTATTTAGTTTTTTTATTTATTTCTGTTTCGAGTATGAGTGGTGGGCCTAGCTATTACAATCTGACGCACTCAGAAGTACGCTTAATCAGTTATATCATACCAATATGGCGCTGCCCTGTGCTTTGTTTTCATCCTCCTCCAATAATTATAAACCAGAAGAGTTTATCAAACGTAATAATTTTGTTAATGAATTAGACGTCTAGTACGCATATATTGTTTTAAATCATAACGGGACAACCTGAAACGATACTTGAACTTGTGTTTTGCATTACATTTGGTGCTATAAATTGTGATAATGATATAATATGGTCATGGTATGATGAGTATGATGATGAATTGAATGATGGTAGAGAAAGTAGAGAGTAGACTACTAGAAGCCTACGCCGACACCGACTGTCCGTGTTGTTGTAGTTGTTATTGTTGTAGTCGTAGCACTAGTACTACTAGCCTAGCAGCAGTAGCAGTGTAGCCAGCAGAGTAGAAGCAGAGTCTACTTCTTCTAGTCCTAGTAGTCTACTAGAGTTAGAGAAGTAGAGTAGATTAGAATTAGGGGAAATTGGGCAAATGTGTAATGAAATGTCAATGTATATTTTTTTTAGCTCTAACTCAAACTGGACTAACTCTATTTATTATTTTTATCGTAATCGCTTTTATACTTTTATACTTATACTTTTATATACTATTATTCATAGTAATTGTAATATTATATAATCAGTTTTGTAATCGGTCCTCTAAGTCTAAATGACACCACGCCACTGGGCGTTTCGATGGGCGCCTCTGGACCTTGGACTTGGAGTTGGAGAGCACTTGAACACAGCACAGCCTCTCCAAATCATCCGCTTTTAGAAATGAAGAAACCTCCTCTTTTGGAAAACCAACAAAACAAAAGAGTCCCATTTAGAAGCAAGAAACAAAGAAATAACCTCCTCTTTTGGAAAACCAACAAAAGAGTCCCATTTAGAAGCAAGAAACAAAGAAATAATCAAGAAAAATCACCAACAACCAAACAAATCAAAGAACCTCCCTCTATTGGAATGAAACAAAAATTAATCCCTGTAACTGTAATAATCCATCAACAAAAAACCCCAACAACCAAACAAAACTGCAATTTCGAAAAGTAAAAAACCGAATTGAAATTATAAGTAAAACAACATACAAACATAGTTACACGAACGATTAATAAACGATTACGATAAAAAATAATCAATAGAGCTGAAATATACATTTACCCTTAGAATGACACGACCCCTAAGAGTCTCTACTTGTACAGCTTAACGGACTGTAAACTTGTCTTTATCTTTTTCCTAGCAAACCTGGGAGAAGATTATTAGTGTAACACTTTTTTTACCCATGGAAAGCGCACCTCACGTTGTGGTGGCGTTTGGGACGCTGGTCTATCACAGATTACTTCCCCAGCAGCAAGCGACTGGGATAGGATTCAAACCCCGACCTTCGCCATGAGAGTCCGCTGTCCTTAGCACTAGGCCACCTCGCCTCCTGACGTTTGATTTACTTTGGTCTTTTTCCGGAAGTTGCGCTTGTGGGCAAAATGAAAGAAAAAGGCAATTTTATCATTTAAAGAATGTTGTCATTTGAACCTGAGTGACTGGCCATAATTCTAGCCGGCTTTGTGTTTTATTCCAGCTGATAACACTTGTGTGTCTGTATCGTTACGTCAAATGATCCAGTTCTAGCATATAATTGATGGATGGAAGTCTATATTTGGCGAATGTGGCTGTGTGTGTGTGTGTGTGTATATTTAGTGATACTACATTCGCTGGAGGCCGACTTAGCAGTCAGCGGTTAACGAATGAAGCAGTGACTACATCGTCATCCAGCTACTTTCCTTTTCTAGTTCTAGTCCCTTTGTCTATCTGTCTGGCGCTACATTTATTTATTTAGTTTTTAAATATCCCCCCTCCTTTTTGCCATCAATGCTCCCTCCCTCCACATTTGCTCTTTCATTATTATTTTTTTCTCTTTCACTTTCATTCTTCAAAGGTAAAAGAAATTTTGGATGATCTTACCGAACGCCTTCCCGACCCCTTCAACATGGAGGAGATCATGAACAAAGTGCCCCATGATGAACGAACGCCTTACGTCGTTGTGGCATTCCAGGAGTGTGAGCGCATGAACATGCTGACCAATGAGATTCGACAATCTTTGAAAGAATTGAGTCTTGGGCTTAAGGTACAGTTTAGGCAGCTTTGTTATAACTAGACTGCTGAGAGTAGGTGACCTAAATGCCTGCATAACTGAGTTCTCGTTATACCCGAAGTGCGGGGGGGGGGGGGGGAAACAGCGATGCTGTCCAAGTGAAACAGTGATGGTGTCCTTTCATCTTCTCATTGGCGCGCGATTCAGGATGAGGCATTAAAATAAAAGCATCAAAAAATATATTTTTGATCCATTTCTGACATAGCTCGTTACAATGTTATTCAAGTCATGCCAGAAAAACAAAAATCTTCCCCTTGTGAACAAATTCAATAGATTATATGAACGCATTTTCAGTGATAATAATGCACTAGTCTCTGCCAAATTACACGCCGCCAAAATGTATGAATCGTCATAATGCACTACTTTTTTGTATAACCAAATTTGACAATGCTATAATTGTTTATCATCAGTTCCCTATAGTACCGTAATTAAACAATGTAGGACAGTGTACCAGGTAGAAAGCACTGATGCACAGACCCATGTAAAACTTACCCAGGTTAAGTGCAAGTCTGTGCCCAGCCAGTACACATGACCCGATACAAAGCTGGAAAATCTATGGATCAAGATTGTTAAGGCAAGCAGGGGATCGGCCCAGAAGCAATGCACTGTTCAATATTACTCATATCTTGACCAGACAACATGGTATTGTAGCCTCAGGTGTTCATCCAACAGTTATAGAAACTGGAAATTTTGACGCCGTCAAAATACAACAATGGCTGGTTTGACGCTGCCAAAATACAACAATGGCTGGTTTGACGCCGCCAAAATGCAACAAAAAAATAATAAGTCTGCCTTCAATCTGTTGCATTCAATGAGTCAATTTTTGAAAATGATAAGAAATACAAAATCAAAAACAAAAAATGTTGTACAAAATTATCGAAAAACATAAAAAAGTAGAAGTCATTGTGCTTCGTCAAAATGCACCCAACAGCCAAAATGTACTATTTTTTTTGTCACATTTTGACGAGGACTACTGGAATGAGAATTTTTTTATGTAGTCATCAAATCCATCTCCCTGCTGATGTCACTGTTTAATTGATTGTCAACTTGTTGATAGTAATGATAATACTCAACATTTATACAGCACACGACCTCACTGCATATAATGAAATGAAATGAAGTAAGATAAAACACAAACATATCTACATGCAATAAATTCAAGACTATGACATCAATCCTTTTCTCCAGGGAGAGTTGACAATCACCGGTGCCATGGAAGAGCTCAGCAATTCCCTATTCTTGAACACAGTGCCAGACAGATGGGAGAAAAAGGCCTACCCTTCCTTATTCATGCTGGCGCAATGGTGGGTGCCCTCTTTTTTTCTAATATGAAAAAGAAACATTGTCTTCATTGATCAATATATATTTTTTATATAAGGCGCATTGAGCATGCAAATGCCATCAATTGTTATTATTACTGTTATTGTTATTTTTGTTATTATCATTATTATTATTAACATTGTTATTATTATTATTATTATTATGATTATTATTATTATTATTATTAATATTATTGTTGTTATTATTATTATTATTATTATTGTTGTTATTATTATTATTATTAATATTATTGTTATTATTATTATTATTATTAATATTATTGTTGTTATTATTATTATTATTAATATTATTGTTGTTATTGTTATTATTATTATTATTATTATTATAACTATTATTATTATTATTATGATGATGACGATCATGATGATAATGATGATGATAATTATTGAATATATTGTTTGTGCTTGAAGGTACAGTGACATGCTTCAGAGAAACAGGGAGCTGGACTCATGGGTGGCCGACTTCCAACTGCCTACCTGTGCGTGGCTTGGAGGCTTCTTCAACCCACAGAGCTTCCTCACCGCCATCATGCAGCAAATGGCTAGAAAGGTGACTTATGGTGTTGCATTTCAAAACCACTACGGCGTTTTACTGTAGGCAGTAGGGAAAGATGCCCCGAGGTAGACTAAAGATGATATAGAGGGATGTATAATCTCATAGAATGTAGAAAAGAGAGGAATTGAATTTGGTGATGTAAAGAAAAGAAGCCAGGATAGAATGAATCTTGTGGAGGAAATCTATTTGTAAGGGTTGAATCTGAAATCATAGGTTCTTGATAAAGAAAGAAAATAAGAAAGCTTTTCAAATTGCTATGGTCAAAATGAAATGCCACCAGCAACTGAGATTTAAGTCGCCTTTGATGCAAAGACTTTTAGGGCAGTTTTTGCCTTTTATTTTTAAGGCAGATTCAACACTGAAAGTATCAATAAAGCACTGTGAAATACTATCTCAGGCTCAACTTCCGTCTCTGAGCAGATCTGTACAATACCGTTAACAGGTGGAGTGTGTCCCTAGACAATAGAGATAAAAGCAGATTGCAAGCATCAGAAATGAAATTTCTTAGAAGATCAATTGGCAAAACAA
>JARFNW010184026.1:0-16806 GCA_031763155.1 Dirona albolineata
CTACTACTACTACTACTACTACTACTACTACTACTACTACTACTACTACTACTACTACTACTACTACTGCTGCTGATTCTACTGCTGCTCTTACTACTACTACTACTACTGCTGCTACTGCTACTATTACTATTACTACTACTACTACTACTATTGCCACTACTGCTGCTGCTACTACTACTGTTACTGCTACTGCTGCTGCTGCTACTGCTGCTGTTGCTGCTGCTGTAAATTTGTACATTTAAAACTCCTGACATCCAATAATACTTTAATTTCGAGGAGACATCAAACGAAGAAAAAACAAACACCAAAGCACTCCCCCAACCCCCCCCCCCCCCACCAAACTAACAAAACACCCAGCAAAAATGAAAGAGGAAGAAAAACCCACCAAAAACCCCCAAAAAGAAACAAACCCCCAAAATAGACCAAAGACAAAAGACAAACAAAACCAAACAAACAACAACCACCCCCAACTCCCCCCCCCCACAAAAACCCCCACAAAAACTAAAACCGCACACACAACCGCCCCCCCCCCCTACAAAACAACAACAACAAAAAACATAACAAAACAACCCCAGAAGATCTCTCATGCTCTGCGACCAGAATGAGAATCAATTTCCTCAGACTTTCCACTGGACAATAAATTATAATGACAGGGCTCTTAAATTTCAAACAGACTTCGCAATTTAAGGCCATTTTAAAGATAAACGACAGGAAACTTGTCGAAATAAAGTAGCGCCCCCGCCTTCAATAAGTTTTGTGCTGTTATTACAATTTTCCTACGCATTTTATTGGCAAACCCAAACGACCCATTCATTCCATTTTTGTCTTTGTTTGGAAAGTACGTCCGTCTGTTAGCACTTCCGGTTGTCGTGACCCCGCATCGTCTTTCACATCAGTGTCAAATATAAGAGTCATTTCCTGTGTTCAATTGAAACTGAGGTGACAGAGAGAAGGAGGGGCTATTGGCGTATGTTGTGATAGTTTACATTATCTAAAATCCTATTTAAAAACCTACAAAAATGTCGTGAGGTGAGCCAGCCACAAGTTATCACAATTAAACACGCAAAGAAAAACCAAGCATGACATTTTACAATCTTGAATGAGAAAGAAGCAGTTTCCATGAAATGTGTAGACTGAATAAACACTCCGTTGCATTCGGTTACAATCCGTATTTAAAGGGTTGTTCGTTTATAGTTAAACCAGTGGAACATTAAGACATGATGATAAACCAGTGGTAGTGTGTATTTTGTGATTCTTTTAGCTGTGATTTTGGACAGTACTTAGTGTGTCACGATGCAATCGGTCAGTCTTACTCCATGTCCACATGTCTAACTACGAACGAGGCTTTGGGCTGGGCTGTAGCGACGCAGTGATAATGATGGATACATCATAGTTGGAGTGGCCATATGTCACGTGTCCACCGCGCGGTGGACACCAAAGTGACAGTGATAACTGCTTGGCTACCACTTGGTCACAACGCGTTGAAAGCGCGGTTAAACGTGTGGCCATACCTTTATGCGCCAGTGGCCTTTCCTAGCATCATTTGGAACCGTTAATTTATGCTTGTGCGCTATTTATTGTTCTCTGAGCGTCCGATTGACGCTATTTTCGTTTGATACTGCCGATAACGTGTCTGTGACGTCTGCTTCTTGTTGATCAGTTTCCTCCCATACAATAGGGATAACAGTTTAACAAAAGATTAAAAGCAATAAGATAAAAGATGAAGATGGGGTTATAATAGTCCGTGTTTGTGTACAAATACAGGCTCTTAGAATCAACACCACTTTCCAACCACAGGCCGTCTCTTTCCGTCTCCTTCTGAATCCTATAAGGAGTATACAGTATTGCAGCCCGTTATGGGCATTATACTAACGTTAGGATGCTATCTTTCTTTATCTGCAAACTGGGTACTCATTCACTCTGAGTCTAGTCTGGGAAAAAATATGTGAAAAATATTTCACATAGACAAGATTTTACGTAAAATGTATAGGTATAATATAGCGCTTATTCACGGTCATCACCTTGCTCTAAGCGCTTTGCGTTTCCCGGGTATGCAACGGATACGCCACTTAATACACTTAATACGCCACACGCCGCCTGTCAGGCGCCGCGAATACAATTTTTGGACAAGGATAACGGCGTTACTTATAACCGTCACCTCGATAACCATGAATACGCTTTTGAAAAAAATATTACGAAAGTGAAATCCAAAAACTTGACCTTGATAGAAAAACGAGAAGCTATTCACGAATTGTAAAGGAAAGTCACATAAGTTACTGATTTATTTGTCCGTTGTCTTTAAAACTGTACCCCTGGGGCATCGATATGACACTGTCATTCTTGAATTGCGTAAAAAAAAAAAACCCTTTGAGAATGAAATATTATTATAGCCTCGCATTTTGTTTAGTTTTCTTTCCAATGGTGATTGATTGTATAAACGACGTCGTATGGTTCTGTCTATTTCAATACTCATAGTCTAGACGTCTATACCAAAACAAATTTGTTGAGCAATACACTACACACTATGAGTCTTACGTCGTCGCCCAGTCTGCAAAACAGAACCTACGAAGTTCATAAAATAACCAGGCTTGAACATTTAGAAGTATTTATGTGATGGAAACGCGGTACGAATGTTAGCCAGTTATAACGCACGAATATTTAAGGAACCAATAAATCCGTTGGTGACTTAAGTATGTTTTCGATGTTTCGCTATCCATCAATGATTTTCTGAGATATAAGGACAGTCATATTACTCATTTCGATCCCCCGACATTTTATTAGAATGAGTGGAGATTGCCTTTCGTGTAGAATCAAAATAATGGTAGGAAATTGTCACAATAGTGCCGATGAGAGGTGATTAACAAGATAGAAAAATGACGACTGAAAGGGTGGCGGGGGGGGGGGAGGGGTGATTCGAACTCATGCCTGCAGCGGCAACACCGCCTTGTCGACAACAGCAGACCGACTCACTACCAACTGAACTAACCTATGGCACTGCCATACTTGACTACTATTTTGTTCTGTTTACCATCAGTGCCCGCTCCCCTACTATTCTCTTATTTCGTACACCCTTATGTGAAATCAAAGAAGTCACACGAGTCACGTTATGAGTTGTGGCCCCAACCATGGTTCCAATGAAACACGTTGATGAAGACGGGAGAATGATGCCTATTGGCCTTCTTCATGAACTGGTTTTGGATCTATCTCTACCATTTTAACATTCATAACCTAAGCGCATTCGTTTGTTCGTTTCTATTTGGTTTTGTTGCTGTTGATTTTGTTGTTGGCATTATGTACACATTTTGTCGATTGAACACTAAAACTGTAAATTCAAGGCTTTTTGAAGCTCCATAAATCCTTCAGGATCTTGGATGACGCTCAAATATACTTCTAAGGATGTCGTATGTATGGAAATCGAACTTTTGACCTCTCTCTCAAATATTAAGAGCAGTAGCCTCAGATGAAAAATAAAATAGACTTGGGAATGAGGTCTTTTTTGCTCCCATCTTGTTCCTTTTCTTCGCGGGGATAGTTTGACGTATTGTGGTGTCATGTGATCTTTTAAACCCAAGAAGCCGACTATTATCGTATAAATAGCCCACCTGAAGCCAATCTTATATAATGACGTTTTGATCTCAGCATTTTCACTTAAGATGCGCTATTGAATATAACTTAGCAAAGTGAGTTAGTCGTTGGTGGCCGAGTGGTCGAGAGATTTCTGGTTCAAATCCTGGCAATGATAGGCTGAACGTTGAGCTCTTTCTTAATAAACACCTCTTACACACATCTTCTTCACTTAACTCATCAGGTATTAAATTATCTCCCGGTTACAAGACGCGAATTGTAATTTGAATGTCTACTAGACCATCAGTGCACGCTCCCTTTTCACTCATTAAAACAAATTGTAATTGGCAGCTCCTACTGTATCCTCCACGGGATTTGAAGACTTTGAACGGCACTGCCTGCTGTGAGCCTGTTCTTGTTCGGGGATTCGAACCATAAAACTCATCGACGCCGATGACGGTGGTTCAAGTCTGGCTTTCGGCATTATGTATCTTCATTCGTCAAGAAAGTTAATTCACATTGCCTACAATGCGGTGCTGCTTTGTGACTGACGCTCAGATTATTTTGGCCTTGTAAAAAATGCACCATAACGACTTCAGCGGGTCTCCTTCTATTTTTCACTAAGACAAAGTGACCTTGTTGGCAAAATAAAGGTCATTTTATCATTTTATCTTCTTCTTTAAAAAAAAACCCCAAGTCATATAGGAGGCTATTTGACTATCTAGCCTACACTAGCATGTCAATAACAAATTGTGATTGTGTGTATCCACTCAGTAACATAGAGTGTAACAAAGTTCACGGCGTTTACTTTTAAAAACATGGTGTTGTAATTATATTTGCCACTTATTTTTGCAAACACTTGGCATGTGAAAGCAACACGGAAGTGCCTTATTTGGGGCTGAAAGCAAAACAAACCGAGCCCACGAACTTACAACATTTTTATTCTCTCTTTCTGTGAATACTATGGCCCCAAAGTTTATTTGTTTTTAGACTACACGAGTTTTGCTAAAGGCACTTCATGTAGCAATTAAACCCAATCTCACAGTCTGACGTGTGGAGCTGAAAAGGCATGATTTCTGATACGACATGACTGTGCTATCGCGATGCACGCATGACTAGATACTTTGTTAAAAAAACCAAGAAATTATCTATTTCAGTAACACAGCCTCTACAAATCGTAAATTACTTCCTGGAATAATGAGGAAGCTAAATTAGTTTGTGTGTGTGTGTGTGTGTGTTTGTGTGTATGTGTATGTGTGTGTGTATGGGGGGGGGTGTGGGTGTAAGTGTGTGTGTTTGTGTGTATGTGTATGTGTGTGTGTGTGTTTGTTTATGGGTATATACATTATTGGTAAACAATTGTAAAAAGTATGCCTAATATATTACTATATTTATCACATTTGTTATCACATTAACATTATGGTCAACTTGACCAGCCACCTTGGGAATTAACAGATACCAGTACTTGATAATATGTATCGATCATACTCGTTCGTAATAAGCGGCCGCTTTGTTGCCCGTTGCCATCGTTGAATAGATCTGGTCGTTAATATTGTCCTACCGTGCGCAAAATATGTGCAGCACGATCGTGTAATCAGATCAGCGCAGCGGGGGAATATGGCACGAGAGAGACGCCAACCATCGAAATCGGAATGTGAGATGTCCGATATCCCTTCATGAGCAAAATAATCACCCCCCGGATTCGATGGCCATTGGTCGTTAACATTCACCGCGGGACTATCCGAAACCAGCGGACCAATCATCTTCCTTTCTGTAAGCCAATATATGTGCGTGCGTTGGGGGATGTCACGTTAGGACCGACGAATTAAACTAGATAAATGAAACCTAATTTACAGCTTTATTGGAAATACGATGCAAATATAGAGTGTCATCTGTAAACCAGTCAGTGACCGTTGATGTGATTGGCCTGAAAGCGACCAAATTTGATTTGTCATTATTCGTGTACCTTATCCCTGCTTCCGACCTCAAAGTAAGTGGATGGAGAGGAGTCTGTTTCATGACATTGACCTCGTGATGGAGGACAAACAGGACCCAGGGTTAAACGATAGATAGTAGACTACAGCACAACCAATGGTATCATTCAAGGATACAAAGGAAACCGAAACTAAGAGCAAAGGTAAAACAAAAAACTATTTTAAAGATCATTCACCCGCAGACATTCCCTACACAAAGAAAAAAATAATACACAACAAAACCAACCCAAAACATACATTTAAAAGACCCCCACAAAAAATGAAACAAACAAAAAAAAACCAAACAAACCCAAACAACAAAACGAAACAAAACCAAACAAACAAAACAATATAAACGAATAGATGGAACCGAAACCCAAATAAACAAACAAACAAATCAAAACAACGAAAAGAAAAACCCCAACAAAACAACCAACCAAACAAAAACGAAACAGAACCTAACCACATTTTAAAAAAAGTACCCAGCAATAAGTGCACAACAAATGCCATAATCACAGTAACTCGTTCAACTCTCTTTACACAACTCTACTTAAACATCCTAGCCGTGTTTTACTTTTATTCTAAATGCACTTTGATTTGATGATTGTTATACAATCTTTGCATCACAAAATATGAAGAGGAAATCACAAAACACGATATATGGTAAGGATATTCTGTCAGGAGCACTTTAGCCACAAGAGACCACCAAACTCTTTAGAAATGACTGCACGAAACATTTTCAATAGCTCGCTTTCTATAAATCAACAACAATCTAAAAACGGATGTGGAAAGAAAAAAAATCCCTACACGACAATAAGAAAGAAAATCGATGCAGGAAAGCAATCGGTCGTTGAAAGGGTTACGAAATACATCGGGTTTTTACAAAAGCTGAGGATTAAAGCTCCCGTCCTTCACTTACGGCTTGTCTTTGTTGCGGCTGTCATAGACCGGAAAATACACACCCTAAACTCGAATCAAGCCATCACCACCGGTTGATATCAATTGTACTCAACGATGTTGGCTGGTAGGCAAAGAATTTATAGATTCTTGACAATGGCTTCCTGTCATGAAACCAAGGAATACGTTTCCAAAACCAGCAGACTCTTAGATATAAGGAGAGTGGTCTGAAAACGGCCAGAGGCCACCTGCTAGCCCGTAGAGGGTTAACAAGATCACAAGCCTCTGACCTCGCCCTTCACTCCAAATGATTGGTTCCTCAAACGATTACTACTTAGAACGATTGCGTCACTGAAATGGTTCCTCAAACGATTACTACTTAGAACGATTGCGTCACTGAAAGCCGCCTTCTTAAAATGATTAAGCCTAAATAATGAACCCTTCTGTCTTGCAGGAGCGGGAAGTCTTAAGACATTTTTTTTGTTTTGTAGCTAGGGTAGGGCAGATGTCTCCAGCTTCAGTTCAATGGCTGGATGGATAGAATTGTGACTTATTGAAGCGACTCAATGGTGTAGAGGGAAACATAATATTTTATCACAAGCGCGGACGGTCCCAATTTCAAAACCTGTCGGAATGCGAATTTCACAATGAAAGCGGGTAAATATGGCAAGGAAATGAATAGAAATTAAAGAGAAAGGAAACATAGATTGTCCCTCCCCTATTGAAAAGGGGTTCCAAGTGACTAGATGGTACGAAGATACAGAAGCGAATGACGCCATAGAAACGATGTTTCCCCCGATGATTGGTAAATGCACTGATGCGCCTTGCGGGCCACATCAGTTCCGAAAAAAACAAAGAGTTGGCATCTTGCAGTGTATACAATTCAAATCTATCCTTTAACGTTTTGGTTTACAATTTTCCAAGACACACCCCATGGAGCCGAACATCCATATGATATGCAAGTGATAATATGCCTAGTACCCAAAGGATAAAGGACTTTGTTAGAAAGTCAGTCTTTCTGTGCAGAAAAATCAGCCACATCAAACAGGGCTTCTGTGACTAATATATTGTTGCTTTTGATGAGCCTTTAAAGATAATAACAGTATTATGTGCTCCAATCAAATTAAGGAAAATTCGTCCCTTTAAGATTGTGTGTCAGGTTCACCAATAGATAACGATGTATTCATTCATGTTCCACCTTCTCCTATCCTATTCATGTATTGGGAATATATTTTGTGTCACGGTTATTTAAGATTGTTGCACCCGACTATGTTCGTTTCAACAGTAGATGCTGATGAGTTCTCTAAACCCAATATTATTGAGTCATTATAACGGGTTGTGTCTTTTATATAAAACAAAACAATCCTATTAAAAACGTACATCTTGTCCAATATAAAAGTCAGCAACAAATAATTGATAGAGTGCTGGAGGTGAAAAGTGCCATTTTCATGGTAATTTCTAATGAGTAATAGAAACCGTAGATGTTGCACGGCAGTTCACGCCCCCCTTTTAACGTGGACTATTGACTCTTCACCCCAATATCTGGTCTGGTAAATACTGAATGCATTCTTGTACCCTTTGAATTAGACTCGGTCGGAGACTTGCTCCGGTATGACAATCATTTGGGATTTTTTTGTCCCTGTAGAAAATGTGATTACCTTCAAAGTGTTTCAATGAGGTTTCTCGGTACTTGATTAAAACGGAAGCTGCTTTGATCGGAATCATATCGATATATGTATTTCAATCATTTCGTGATATATAGAAAATAAGATATTTCGGACCGGATTATTGACTGAACTAAGGATTTGACTGACCCAAATCAACTATATTTTTGTTTCGTCTTTTTAGTAATATCAGTTATCGATTAGTGATGATGATGATGATGATGCTGCTGCTGCTGCTGCTGCTGCTGCTGCTGCTGCTGATGATGATGATGATGATGATGATGATGATGTTGATGATGATGGTGGTGGTGGTGGTGAAGAATGTAATCATTTTCACGAACAACAAGCGACTCGTTTTTCTCCTTTATTATATATGGTACTTTATATGCGGCTTTTCAAGAATTCAATTTGTGGCGTCCCTGGCGGTAGTGATTTACGCGGTCGCTTTGGGACGTAGAGGTTGTTGCCAGGGATCCCTGGTCGGACGGTTTCTCGGGTCTTTCCATAGTTTCCATGACTCTGTCACGCAAATCCAATCGGAGATGCATTTTAATCAGTTGATTCCGCATTTGGTATGTATGACCTTTAATGTTTACCAGCTGATCTACTTGCCATACATGGATGCCCGCGACAACTTGAACGAGGGAACTATTATAATCAAAATAAGAGGACAGCCAAACAATAGAACGGGCTTATAGCATTCTACATATTTTTTCCCTCCTATTTTATTTTGTTCAATTCGGCGGTTTCAATTTCTTGGTTTCGGGGAACCAAAATAGCTTTGAATACAGGTCGAGTTCTAAATCGAAATGTAGGTTCCGGAGATCAGGTCTCTACGGAATAGAAAGCTTACAGATAATGGCCCAGCCGGTAAGTGAATTGTCGTGCCGGTGTAACACACACAATGGACGCCCACCGAGGAATTTAAGTCCCTCCTCTACACGCAAGAAATACTCATCTCTCTTTATCAGATTCCATTTACCTTGGTATTGCCATGATATCATTTGACAGGGTGTTTCGATACCTTAGGCATCCCCCACCCTCCATTTACCAGCCAAACTCTGAATAGGCAGAACAACAAAAAAATGGAATAGGTTTCACTAGAGATAATTGTTAATCTCAAATGCAAAATTTCTCACAGATATTTCACTATTTAGTATGTTTACCGCCTGGTTTTCTAACAGCATCCACTCGAGAGAAATCAATTTCTTTGTGCTTTTAGCAAATCATGCGTCGGAATAGCAGTCATGCGAGGGGGTTTGTCGTGGGTTGCTTTGGAAACGACGAATGTCCTGGACCATCATTATATTTTAATGGTTGTGAACATTTAGACTTAACTATGCACATAGAGAGCCGAAAACGCCTAATGACCCCCAAAGATGGATCCTAATACGGCTCTCCAAAGCAGTTTGGGTGAATTGAAATTTGATACAAAATTTTTCATGTCATCTTACCCCGCGCGTCTGGATGCCGTTAGAAACGCGGATGGTAGATATATTAAATATTGAAATAAATGTATGACATTTCAGATTTGAGATTAGAAATAATTACTGTTGAAACCTATTTCATTTATTATATTATTTTCCCTATTCTGAGTTTGGCTCGTCAGGAAAGGGGGGGGGGGGTTGGGATGTCTAAGGTACGTGTACACCATTTTAATAAAAAATGTAGGATTGTGAAATGTACATAATGTGTGTATATAATATATTTCTCATCTTCCCTCACAAACACGTTCATCCGTCTACCAAGCGTGATAATTTGAGACGAGTTTGTCGTTTTGAACATTGACGTCTCGCCTAGTACAGTCATCATTAATTAATCTGTTTGAAAAGAGATTAGATACATTGACACAATGGAAAAGTTAATCGTCTCATACACATCCACATTCATTTCGGATTAGAATGTATTATATGTAGAGCCTAGTAGAGCTGTACTGTAAGTAGTTTCCATCCACACAGTCAATCAGGGGCTGGCTTACTTGTAATCATTTATTTATCGTCGGATTACAATGGAAGCCCCCGTGGTCTTTTATGCAAACATATTTATCATGGTTAAAGCATAGGGAACTGTGACACGAAGAATGGGCTTATGCTGCTGATACGATGTCTCATATTGTTGGTCGTCATCTAGCATCTTAGTGCTGTCCTTAGTTTTCTGTTTGGTTGTGGCTGCTGAAGAGTTAATCGAAAAAATCGTCATTAGTTGCGGATAGTTTGGTTCCAGCCTTATATGTGGCAATTTGAGAATGTGTACCTACACTATGATTATATTGGAATTACGATTTAATTACTCCCATAAGAAAGGGAGGTACAATATTATGCGTAAATAAGATGTTAGTGTCGTGTCTGAGTGTAGGGAGATTTATATGTGAATGGGCACATCTTGTAGAAAAGTAATGGTAATCCAACACTACGTTACCGGGAACTCAGTGTGTCCACACCGTATTATAATCTATTGTCAATCAGAATGGCATTTAATGGCAAAAATCCCTTTTGTATGGCTATCTATTTGACAAGATTATATCAAGACCTTTTAACATTCAAATATAAATGAGAATGACGAAACACTACCTAGATAAAATCCCGTGCTATCGAGCCTGTGCCGATGACATAGATATCTTAATTTCCGGCGACAAGAAACGATTTAAATGTCGCCAATCATTGGCATTTATTTATTGCTGATTCTATAGACGGTCAAAATCGTTTTGCGGAAGTTTGCGCTAAATTGCACCAAACGTAATGGCAATTTAACATCAAGTTACAGGAAACGAGGCAGATTGTAGCTCAAAACAACGGGTCCATAAACATTTATATCCAAAGGCGTCAGTGGAATGTCATTTTCATACCGCAGACTTCGTTTTAATTGCATACAAATCTAACAAAAAAGAAAAAAGAAAAGAAAACCGTGGCTCAAGTTGCGACTTTTCCTTTCGATCCAACAACAAAGTGGTCCAATTACCCTCTGTATGCTTTGGCCATCAAAACATTGAAGTGAGTTTGGACTGGAGCTAGTGTCATAAATTCTATCAATTGATTTGTTCAACAACATTTAAAATACGAGACATAGAAAGAACCAGTTCTACAAGCAGTGAAGATGAATAATATGACAAGTAAGCGCAGACGCGAAAGTTCTTGACAGTTACAAAACGTGAGCTCAAAACATAAGATAGGTCTAGGCTAGACAAAAACATATTGGCAAGCTGTTGCCAGATCAGCGTATTGTTAATCTTTACTGTTCACATATTTCCTTAATTTAATATAAAATATTTTGGTTTGTCGTACCTTGGAGATATTTTCATCACTAATCATTGCATTGTGGTGAATTTGAAGATGCAATCGATTTGTGGCCGTGAGTCGACATTTCCATTATGTTATTCAATTCAATTCAATTCAATTCAATTCAAGATCTATTTTAAGTCCTCAATTTCATACAATAAATATACATAAATGATTGAAAATATGAAGAGCTTTTGGCCGGCATAGACATGTTTCAACATTAGAAACAGACATGGAAATTCACCAATAACAAATAATATTGTTTGAACAACTACACAGCACTTTATATAAATTTTTCTTTTGTTGTGTCACCAACAGATGTCGTTAATAAATGGGAAAGCGTTCATTTTCTGACTCTGGTAGAATATTAGTGTAGAGCTATGAAAAGAGGACGTGGTGGAAGGAAAACTGTTATGATAAAATCAAAATTAGTAACAGTAATCATAATTATTTCGTGAGTGAGGTTTAACTCAAGTTGATAGTGTGACGTCTGTCTATATTAATGTATGCTTCCAAGATACTACTGATGCTGATTGCGTTTGTAAACACCCTGAAAGGAAACACGATGCTATAGGTTTATTTTAGTGTGGGCCAACGATGCTTTTAGGAAGATAGTGTATCATCTCCTCGGCAGGTAAAGGGTGAACACGACACGCTATGTGTGACAGCACCTCACAAGTTAATGAACAACGGCTAATTAATGAATGAGTGTCCAGTCCGAGTCGACGTCGGTTTACTGATTAATCATTGTGGTTGCCAGCCTTCTTTCCTACAAGGTGTATAACTTTTCACCTTAATTTCCTCCTACCCGAGTAGGGATAATCCAGTTCTATAGTACATCGTTGCGTTGATATTGGACTATTAGTATTAGTTACACGCTTTTTCCATCAGTACTGTGTCTGGGAGTCTTTAAATTGATACTGTGTGATTTCGCTCCATGAATTAAATGATGAAGAAAAATATTATTTCAGAGTAATGAATAAAGCTCAATCGAAATCGTATTGAAAGAAGGAAGGAATGAGAGCTGCCAGAAGCTAACCCCCCCAAAAAAATTACAAATTTGCATAAATTATATTGATAAGCAAAAATGTTTTGAACTATCTCATAAAAAATGAATTATAACAATTCTTATATGAATGATAAATGATGAATGCCCTTTATTCATCCCAGAGGGAAATTTGTCTTTAGGGTCTATTCCGAGGGTAGACCGGAATAACAATATGCCGCAAAGTGGGATCAGGGTCTTGAGAGAAAATATCCAGTGCTTCCACCGGGATTTGAACCCGCGACCTCTCGAACCAAAGGCGAGTTATTTAACACTGCGTCGCCGGCTCCCCACACAGCGCTTTCACAGGAATGGCCTGGTTTCAAGAATGACTTTCGGTGGTGTGCTTTTGCTTCCGGGCAAGATCTTTAACCCCAGTTGCCCCAAAACAATCAGCTTTTTTTTATAAACCAGCGTCCAGACGGTGACACTTCGTTAGTTATCCGCTTCATGGTACAGAATCCGGGACAAGCGCCTGCTCTCACGACGAAAACAAAACAAGACAAAACAAAACAAAACAAAAAAGCCTCTCTAAGAACCTTACAACTCATGTAGCAGCTATAAAATGTGTTACACCATTTCCATTAGGAAATCGACTTGTTGATTTAAACCTAGGTGTATTTATTTAAATTTGGAAAACAAAAACCAAACATTTTTTCATTAAAAAAAGACTCACGCCCCATTTAGGTAAACCCATACTATTTGGAATCAACAAAACAGCAAGCTAAAAGCACTAACAATAAACTCTCAATAATAATATAATAGACATCTTTCCCCCATTTCGCTTCAGTCGAAAACAAAACGAATCGAACCACAAAACCCGCGATCGTTCTGGCTGCTCAGCTCTGACCCCTAACGTACGTGCTCTGCTCTCTGACATGTTTGTTTAATGCAATAACACAAAAAGGGGGACGGAGGCAGAATAAATAGATGCCTTATACTTTGATGACATGATAAATATCTGTGTTTGCTGATCAACGCTGCCAATGTTTTATTTTTTTGCGAAATTATGACCATGACTAATGGATGCAGACTCATTAAGTAAATGGGCTCGCATAGACCTTTTAAAAATACTTCAAATCGTCTTATTGACATTGGCGTATGTAGGATTCCTTTTCATGGCTTTGTTATTGTCATTACTAATTCATGTAACAGATTCAACGACATCTAACATGAAAGCGTTTCGGTGGGTACAGCGGCAATCGTTGATAATGCCATAACTCGCCAACAATAAATATTTCAGGAACGATAAGCGAGTCAAACGGCTTGTTTGATTAGAGGAGTGATTGAAGAAAGTACCCTACGTGTCCGACGGTAGATAGATGGATGGATCAGGCCTGCGAAACAATGCATTACGTTGCAATTTTTACATCTCTTGCTGAGTGTAGTTAGACAATAACAATAAATGGTTTCATCTCATCTCATCTTTCTGAAACGGAATTCTAAAGTAAAGGCGCCTGGCTCAAATGGGCCGATTTGTGAAGCGTGCAATGCCATTAAACTGGCCTCCCCCGAGGTAAATATCCCGGGTAAGATTCCATTAATTTAAATCAATCAACTAATTCCCACACGGGGGTTCGTCTCTCGGCCAAAATAATGCATGATGACGATCAGGGTAAATTAAATTGATTGTTTTAAATCTCACTGATTTATGGATTTTTGTTAAAGCTCTACGCGAATGAGGTAGGATTTTGTAACGACAGATAGGAAGAGTTGATGGTGGGGAGTCGGTGGTGCAGTGGCTAAGTCACTCGCCTTTGGTTCGAGAGGTTGTGGGTTTAAACCCCGGTGGAAGCACTGTTTTTGTTCTCAAAACCTCGATTCCATATTGCGGCGTTGCTCAGCGGCTGACGCCTGGGTTATTCCGGTCTACCCTCGGAATAGATCCTAAAGACAAATTTCCCCATGGATGAATGAAGGGAGTTTTATTTATTTTTATTTATTTATTTTATTTAAATAATGGAACATACAAGATTTTCGAAAATTGTTTTAACAACTTCAACTATATTATTATATACAAACATGACTCGTGGAAGGATGCACCATGGATGTTTAGACAAATAAAAAACCCAACAATAACAACGAAAAAAACCCAATAAAAAAACAACATACAGCTCACTTTTAGCCGAGTACTGTCTGTTGATGTCAGCGTCATGGGTGTTTTGTAAAAAACCCAGTCGTTAATTAAAACGGCGCTGTTTGCGATGCAACATATCCCCATTTGTAATCATTATAAGAGCTTTGATTCCTGCCTTCACATGAATATTTTGTAACCTAAGTGCCCGGTGTAGACATCATGCACTAGTGAACGCGGTGAGTGTAATTCCCATGTCGTGATTCTTGTCGATTTGTCTATTCTAGACTGAAATTAAACGCCTGGGTCTAGAATGTGATGGACATTTGCGCCAGATTATGGTCGTTCTCCCTGCTCAAAGCTAATATGGTTGGTCTCGACGTCACGCAATAGGGAGTAGACAGTTCTACGTTGTATTGGTTGGTGCCTACGATGGTCAGAGTAAAGCATTATACAAAACTTCCCTTTGGCCCTAAACTCATATTGTAATTTGTATCTTGAACGACTAAATGGTGTGATTTGGAATACATCTTTGTACAGACCACTCACATTATAATAATAGATATAGTGACCCAACTCAAATAAATCAATATTGATTTCATTATCTAAATTACTTTGTGTTTTATCATATTATATATAATTCACATCTAAGGTTGTGAATATTTTTGGACACCACGTATGGCTGAAAGAAGGAATGACGGCTACCAGAAGCTAGAAATCCAAATAAAAGATATGCAAACATATTGGGCATTGAACCACTCCCACCGCTCTGATTCTATCAGCTTGAGATCATCGACTTGTGTTTTATGTTATATATTTTCTGTGCTTGTTGACTGACGAAGGAGAAACCCGAAACGCTCTTTGTTTTGGTACGTATGGCTGAAAGGATCTGAATCTGTCACTAACGTTCTCATAGATCAAATGCATTCATTTATTGTCCCATATTTGCGAAATTGCAGTAAGCTCGCGTCGCCAACGGCATTCGATGTAAGAAACGAATAAAATGAGACACAACAAAAATATCAACAGATGGGGCGGGAACTGTCAATGGTTGGGGCCGGCTGCACATAAAAAGGGAACGAGTTCAAACAGAAGCTACTATGCACTAAAGAGGTCACGTATCATGGACGTTGCCCGCCTCTCGAGCATAAGGAAATGGGCCCACATGCCGCTGACTGAATGCCATTATCAAGACAAAAGGCCAGAAGCGCATAGCCCCCCCCACTCCCCCATTCCCATTGCAATTTCCCAAACAAGGGACTTTGTGTCACCCCCGCATGTTCTGTCGGACGAGCGTTAGAAGTTATTTGCGTGAGCTGATCAATAACAATTTACTGCATTCTGGAGTAACCCACTTCACACTCTGATAATTACGCCCCTTGATTGAAGTGATTGTTTACATTTGTTTGAGGACGTAATATATTTTCATTTTGATGGTGCCAAAGTTGATTTTTATACGACAACACCACTCTTGACCAATAAAAGTAAAGTACGGTACACAAAAGGCTGCTTGAAGATCGAAAGAAGATCGCCAGAAGATTTTCCCCAGCATCTCGACCTTGCTATTCGGTAAGTACCGAATAAAGATAATGAGACTCCTTATTCACGGTTTTTTCTACTCACAATAGACCGATCTCTGGGAAATGGAAAACCCAAGCAAACGTTTTTGCACATATTGAATTCGTTCTTACATTTAGTTTTACCTCACCTAAAAATATGAATTATGTATAATGAACATAAAAAATATAATTCAAACATATTTTCAGACTTTGAAATTAGAGGAGAAATGTGTTTAATGCCATATCGGCGTATTGAGCCATATGTAGACAGAATGATTGTAATGTAACAGTGCCAGTGCAAGACCATACTTAGTAAGACCTATGTAAAGTTTAACAGTACATCTGTAATCAAGAAGTACAAGAATACATGGAGGAAGTAGGGGACAACTTACCAATTAGTGTGGCCTACTATTCTTTGTACAAGGGAGATAATTATAAAGAGTGTGAATTGTGTAATTCCAGAGCTGGGAATGTAAGTGTCGATTTGATAATGAGTTAACACTTCCTAGCCTATCTCACCAGTGGATTTTCATGTAGTATTCATATTGCACCGATAAAACAACGTTTGGTATGTGTACACAATTTCTACGATTGGCTATTCAAAAACGTAAGTGTAATTGATGACAATCAAGCCTTCTGTCGACGTCAATGATAGCTCTTGACTTTTTTGATCTAATTTGACGATCGTAAAAAACAAAAAAACAAAAAACAAAACAAAACAAAACAAAAAACAACAACAACAACGAAAATCA
>JARFNW010184137.1:0-16802 GCA_031763155.1 Dirona albolineata
AGAGGCACCAAATGTAAATTTGTTTAAAGCAAAATTGAAACATTTTCTTTTTACTAAAACTTATTTGTGATTGTCTTGTACAGAATTGATTGTAAAGCGCATAGAGCATAACCTGGTCATGATTATGCGCGGTATAAATGCTATGTATTATTATTATTATTATTATTATTATAAATGGATCCTTTGAATTTAATTTCTGTTTGCTTAATTTATGAGTACCTACCTGACCTGATGTTAAACTGGCATTATTTTGGTGTAATTTAGTGAGCAATTTGTGCCCAATGATTTTTGTCCCTTTAGAATGAACTACAAAACAGTGACGGTTATTGGAAATTATAAACCTTTTAGCATCTGGAAGTAAAATCTCTGTGTCGTATGCATACACCTATTGAGGATACATGGTAGCCTACATAATTATTTCTTTCTTTCGATTTCCTAAACTCAATAATTTGAAGATAAGATTTTACTTATCCACAAAAGAAATCACTTTTTGTTACACGTTCTCTGTTTAGATAAACATCACATTTGAAGAATTTTACATACGCATACACATTGACAAGCCAATCATAGATATTCTAGAGACATTATTTGTTACTTACTCGTTACAGGTGATACTTCCAGGCACAGAATGGGTTAAGGCCAAGGAGTCTAAGAGCTGGAAAACAATTGAATAGAGGAAAACAAGATCACCAAAGGTGTTATTGCCAAGACGAGACAAGGCAACCGATTAAACATCCGCAAGCAAACATCATCATCATGTCATCTGTAAAGTTTTCTACGCTTGTCAGTATTATCTGCCTACTGTGTATGAAGGGAACTCTTGGTCGCGATGATTGTAAGTATATGATATAGAGTCTTAGTTTTTGTATGATGTGTCCTCAGTTCGTCAATCTCTTTTGATGTCCAAATGACAACATTTCTCTTGCTCCTTTTATAGATGACAAGGTGGAAGGAGGGGGTGGGGTTGACTTGTTGGTCACCAAAGCAAAGCTGCATTTTGTGTAGTTCATGATCAAGAATTTACAATCTGTGCATGGTGGGCTGATTTCCTGCTTGTCTTAATTTCCTTATCCATAGACTTTCAAATTCTGTGATTGGTCATGCATGATGTTTTGGGGTGTCTGTATGTTTCTATTCTGTTGCTTTGTGGCTGATCGTTGTTCAAGGCTAGACTTGGGGTTGGCTTGTAGACAATTTGCGGTGAAAGGGGTTTGTATGATAAAACAATCAAAACTACTGATATAGTTCTTATTATGTACTTACTCCGTCGGGCTGGTTTCCTGGTCAACAACTAACTAATCTCTGACTGTTCTTTCCTTCTAGACTACATGGACAAATTTTCTGATTGTGGTAAAACTTTGAATGTTGATGATGATGGGGTTAAGATACACGGCAGAAGTCTGGTGGCCCCATCAAACCCGCCTCTGCGTTGTGTCATCTATTTACGTTCCAGTTACACACGCAATGACGGATCTAACAAGCTTCAGATTGAAGTGAATTATTTGGACATTAGAGATTGCAACATAAAGCTGGACTTGTTCAACGGCCGCAAGAGTGTTGGGGATTATCTGGTGAGTAGGATGAGATTTGTTTGTTTGTTTGATAATGCTGAAATACCTTAGTGCAAACTTCATAAATGACTGCAAAGGTAGAACTGAAGTAAAACAAGGTATAGTGACAGCAAAGAATATATTTTACAATCTACAAGAGGTAATCTCCAACTCAAAATTACCAGGTTGTAAATCATACGAACATATGATATTTCCAGTCTGTTTTATGCCACCTTTTCATTATTTATTTACATAACTTAATAACTGTTGTTTGTTCTTACTCTTAACTCAAAATGTGACTTCCTTTTGTTTCTTTTAGAGTTTAACTGTAAGAGGTGGAGATTACACCACTTAACAAAATATACCATTGTCTGTTTAGAACAGCCTGGATTGAAGTGTCATCAACATACTTGATTAATGATGTATTACCAAGAAGGCTTCCCAAATCAGGGGTTCACACTATGGTCTTGTCATTTGCATGAAAGTGTAATGTTTGATCACCTGGACCATTACGTCTTTTCTCTAAAAGTGAGATGCCTGTCTCGCCTCGCACGTGTGTCAACTTTTACCTTCTAATTTGTATCTTGTTTAAGAATAGAGATAAAAGATAAAGATGAGTTTATAGTTCCGTATCTCTGTACAAGTGATGAAGTGCATGCTCACAGACTGTACGTTATTTATCCCCATGCAGGCAGTGTGATTCAATATCCGTCTCAACTCCCATGGGGAGCATGCAGTAGAGCAGCCTGTTTGGCTCGTCAAACTAACACCTCTTTCGCCCTCAATTGCATTTAATGTTTTGCATTGTATTTTGTATTTGTAACCTTATTACTTATGATTTGTTTTATATGATAATGACTTTGTAAAGCACCGCTGAGCACTCCAGGCTGTGAATTTTTTCGCCCTCAATTGCATTCAATGTTTTGCATTGTATTTTGTATTTTTTAACCTTATTACGTATGATTTGTTTTATATGATAATTACTTTGTAAAGCACAGCTGAGCACTCCAGACTGACTTTTTGAGCTATCGTACATTTGTGTTTTGTGTTTTTTGTAGTACATTTGTTTGCTGATGAAGAGGAGACCCGAAACGTTCTTTGTTCTGTTACATGTCTATGATTTGAAGCTATGCCATTTTCCCTTGTTTTTTCATACCTTCTATGAGCACTCCATAGTGGCTTTCACTTTTACATTTACATTCTGACAATATCTTTCTCTGACTTTAGCTGGAAACTCATCCACATCAGAGTCGAGTTATGTAAAAATGTATAAAGAGTCTTTCCCCAGAAGTCAGCCAGGATTTGAACTCGGGGGGTCTCGAGTCCACCACCGACACCACATTTTACTTTCCATAATTGCTGTGTTTTTATTTTGTCGTCCATCCAGAAAGCGTTGTCATGCCAAATAAAACCCACAGGTGTAATCTACTCCAACTCCAATGAGGTGACGGTTAAGCTGAGCCGATACAAGGATCTGACTTATTCAGAATACGGGTTTACTCTCATCATCAAACCCTGGAGTAAGAAATGTGTCCCGACTTTGTGTGTGTGTAGTTAGAAATGTGTCAAGACTTTGTGTGTGTGTAGTAAGAAATGTGTCAGACTTTGTGTGTGTGTAGTAAGAAATGTGTCCTGACTTTGTGTGTGTAGTAAGAAATGTGTCAGACTTTGTGTGTGTAGTAAGAAATGTGTCAGACTTTGTGAGTGTGTAGTAAGAAATGTGTCAGACTTTGTATGTGTGTAGTAAGAAATGTGTCAGTCTGTGTGTGTGTAGTAAGAAATGTGTCAGACTTTGTGTGTGTGTTTGTAGTAAGAAATGTGTCAGACTTTGTGTGTGTCCGTAGTAAGAAATGTGTCAGACTTTGTATGTGTGTAGTAGAAATGTGTCCTGACTTTGTGTGTGTGTGTAGTAAGAAATGTGTCAGACTTTGTGTGTGTGTAGTAAGAAATGTGTCAGACTTTGTGTGTGTGTCGTAAGAAATGTGTCAAACTTTGTGTGAGTGTAGTAAGAAATGTGTCAGACTTTGTGTGTGTTGTAAGACATGTGTCAGACTTTGTGTGTGTGTGTGTAGTAAGAAATGTGTCAGACTTTGTGTGTGTAGTAAGAAATATGTCAGACTTTGTGTGTGTGTAGTAAGAAGTGTGTCAGTGTGTCAGACTGTGTGTGTGTAGTAAGAAATGTATCAGTGTGTCAGACTGTGTGTGTGTAGTGAAAAATGTGTCCCAACTTTGTGTGTGTGTAGCAAGAAATGTGTCAGGGTTTGTGTGTGTGTTGTAAGAAATGTGTCAGACTTTGTGGGTGTAGTAAGAAATGTGCCCCAACTTTGTGTGTGTAGTAAGAAATGTGTCAGCCTTTGTGTGTGTAGTAAGAAATGTGTCCCAAATTTGTGCGTGTGGTAAGAAATGTGTCAGACTTTGTGTGTGTGTAGTAAGAAATGTGTCCCGACTTTGTGTGTGTCGTAACAAATGTGTCAGACTTTGTGTGTGTGTAGTAAGAAATGTGTCAGACTTTGTGTGTGTCGTAAGAAATGTGTCAGACTTTGTGTGTGTGTAGTAAGAAATGTGTCCCAACTTTGTGTGTGTTGTAAGAAATGTGTCAGACTTTGTGTGTGTGTAGTAAGAAGTGTGTCAGTGTGTCAGACTGTGTGTGTGTGTAGTAAGAAGTGTGTCAGACTGTGTGTGTGTGTAGTAAGAAATGTGTCAGTGTGTCAGACCGTGTGTGTAGTAAGAAATGTGTCCCAACTTTGTGTGTGTGTAGTAAAAAATGTGTCAGTGTGTGTGTGTGTGTGTTGTAAGAAATGTGTCCAACTTTGTGTGTGTGTGTAATAAGAAATGTGTCAGACTTTGTGGGTGTTGTAAGAAATGTGTCAGCCTTTGTGTGTGTAGTAAGAAATGTGTCCCAACTTTGTGTGTGTAGTAAGAAATGTGTCAGACTTTGTGTGTTGTAAGAAATGTGTCAGACTTTGTGGGTGTTGTAAGAAATGTGTCAGCCTTTGTGTGTGTAGTATGAAATGTGTCCCAACTTTGTGTGTGTAGTAAGAAATGTGTCAGACTTTGTGTGTGTGTAGTAAGAAATGTATCCCGACTTTGTGTGTGTCGTAAGAAATGTGTCAGACTTTGTGTGTGTGTAGTAAGAAATGTGTCAGACTTTGTGTGTGTGTAGTATGAAATGTGTCCCAACTTTGTGTGTGTCGTAAGAAATGTGTCAGACTTTGTGTGTGTGTAGTAAGGAATGTGTCATACTTTGTGTAATAGCATCATTTTATTACCATCTTCAAGTTTAAGTCGACAAGACACGTATAATGCATGATATTCCTTTCACTGCGTTTCTTACGGCACATTCCCTTGTTTGAGGCTTCACATGTATATTAAAAAAATTTCTTTTTTGAATGATTCATCCAGCATATTATATCCGTTTAAAATCTATTTTTCTTTGACCAGAGGATGGCTCTGTGATTGGGTCGAAGGAGGGCAATGATAAGATATCGGTTGGTGCCATCATCGGAATCGTCATCGGGGGCCTTGTCATCGTTGTCGTCCTCATCTTACTCTGTTGGTGTTGTTGTACTGGTAGAAGTAAGTATGAAATGAAAAAAAAATTGAATAATGAAAATAGAATTGCGTTTATCAAAGTTATTTTACTTTACTTTATCCGTCCTCTTGAAACCATCCTGGGCGTCGAGGGGAGAAAGAGCTTTCTGTCCGTGACAAGTTTGAAGGCTTGGGTGGGTGGAATGTTGACACAAGTATACGTCTTTAAGAGCATTGTTGACCATGCAATTCGAAGCCCTCAGTTGCAATGATCAGAACCACTGCCTCGCTAGCCATATCATTTTGACTTGCAAACTTTGAGCTAATCTGCCCGCCTTTCGTCTATTTACATCCCAGAGGCTTTTAATTAAAATGATATGAACGTGTACGCAGACATTGTTATTATACAGGGGTTTTTTTTCCATAACATTTGAAAAATGTAAGGCTGTTGATGCAGTGCTAGAAAAACAAGACTTTGGACACATTATTGGACACAGATTTCTATCACATTTGTTAACAATAACCTAATGTTAAATCGCCATAACTTTGGTGCAAATTAATGCACTCTTCCTACCACATGATTTTTGTCCATCTAGAATCAAAAATGATAATTATTATTATTATTATTATTATTATTATTATTATTATTACTATTGTTATTATGATCATTGTTATTATTATTGTTATTATTATCATTGTTGTTATTATTATTATTATTATTATTTTTATTATTGTTATTATTATCATTGTTATTATTATTATTGTTATTATTATTATTGTTATTATTATTATTATTGTTATTATTATCATTGTTATTGCTATTATTATCATTGTTATTATTATTATTATTATCATTATTATCATTGTTATTATTATTATAATTATTATAATTTCTTATCCAGTCTCTGGTTTCGGCGGCAAGTTTGCCCACTCCCAGAAATCGGCCCCTGGTCATGTCAATAATGCTATGATGGAAGAGAAGTACAGACCTCCCGCTGTTGTCTTAAACGTGAGTTACTTTACATGTGGTAACATCAAATTGGACTTTTACAAGGGGTAATGTGTGATAGGATAATAATTCTGACTGCTTTGCAACTATGTCAGGTTCCGTTATGTCATATATTGACTCACTCAAATCCCATGCGAGGAGTTATTTCCCTTACGTGTTTGTTGATGTCAATGCAAAGTCGGAAAGTTGCCTTGTGACTCAAACTTTGGGAGTTTGGAGACTGTAATTTATGGCCATGTTATCTGACTCTAGGCTGCATTCACATAAGTCACTGCTTCCATTTTTGGACATAGGGTACAGGTACGATTTTTGGAGGAATGCCAGTGTGGACTCTAAAAATGTGGAGCTGCTCCTCTCTAGTTTATAGATTGGTCACCTGAATTTCTTGGCAGGTGATTTTCATAAAAGGTGATCTATTTTTCCTCTTCTGTCTTTAAAGAAAAAGATATAAAGATTTAATTTTCCCTGTTCTGTCTTTAACGAAAAAGATACAAAACATCCTTTTTAACTTCATCCATCAAATCGTTTCCGTTCCTATCATTTGATGTAAACACATCTTTCTCTGTGTAGTTGCATAGTTCACAATGAAATTGTTGTCATTTATTTACTTTGTTTGTTTTTATTAAATTATCTTTTAAGTATGAAAGGACTGTGGAAGGAAGTAAACAGAGTGGACAGATGTTTGAGGATCGAGAGTAACTGTTTTGTGAACAAATTGTGTAACACCGTGGAAATGAGCCATTTTTGGACATTAGAGATGTACCTGAGCTTAAACTGATTATCTTTTTCATCTGATCAGTTTAACTTCTGACAAATGAGTGTTTTTCTATATCTTGCATTAAATATGACATATCAGAAGTTGAGTGAATTAGTGACTGTGTTCGTACATGATAAATAGAGAGCCTTGTGCCTCCTATTGTTTATTATTATTATTGTTACCACTACAGGAGCCAGCTGTTTGGAGTACCAAAGCAGGGGGTGATGATGACAGATTTCAGCCAAGATACTTCCAGCGTGGCATCCCCCGAAACGATATGAGGCCAGGGGGAGGACAAGCCAACCACGAAATGAGGCAGTGGGAGGGAGGAAGAGGACGTTATGGTAATGCTCCCAATGACAGACCTCCATATAGAGGGCCACCACGACCCGCTTTTCACGATGCACCATATGAAACAGATAGAGTGATCAGGAAACCTAGCCCTCAACAACCACGAAAGGAAACGATGATTGACGACGTCTTTGACTCTGACTCTAACTCTAACAACACACAAACGAGTGACGTTGATGACGCAACCCTCCAGAAACGGCCAATAGGTGAGCCTGCAAATATATCCCCCAGGTCAAAGAGGAAAAGCCAACCGATTCCGGAGGAGGATGAGCCTCCACAACTGCAGAGGTACAAGTCAATGGATCTTCAGAGCCAACCCGACACAGACACAATCACAAGCCCTGTCCACGTCAATGCTGGAGTACGGGCCAGTGTTGAGGACGACGTTGGGGGCTCTCCAATGGGAAGCCTGCGCAAAAATAAGAAAGGATCTAGATCTCCAAAAATGAAACACAAAGACGGGAAGCAGCCGGATTACATGGCCATGCCACCTGAAGCATTTGAGCCGATCTTCACCGAACCAATCTCGGGTATCAACTACCCCACCAACCAATACCAACCTGGCTACGGCCAGATGGCGCCACAGATCCCGGGTGGTTTTATGCCTTATGGACTTATCCCTTCGGGTGCGTTTGCTCCTGGTGTACCAGGGTCTCAGACGTACGCATACGCATACCAAACGGTACCCCCAGGAGGTGGTGTGGGCCAGCCCGCTAGTCAGGGGGCCTGGGTCGTCCAAAACACCCCTACATCCGATGGAAACCGACGGACAGCTTACGCAGTGGAAGAGACTATGTCACCTGACAGGTCCTCACCCCATGGTAAACGGAAGAAGAATTCTGACCCGTTCGGTAGATCACCGTACAGAGACAGTGGCAACAGCTCGAAGAAAGGTCGAGGTCAGGGGAAAGGATACACCCCTGATTTGTCTGTGGTTACACGAGGCGCAGCCCCACCGGAACCAGGTCAAGGTCATAGATCTGTGGCCTTGAAGTCTGGCACTGACCCAGATACAGGCATTCATACTGTACAGGTAAGTTTTTGATGACTAGTTTTTTGTTGTTGTTTAGTTGCCTGAATTGATATGATGATGATGACATTTCTTATAGAATTTTACAATATTTAGGACAATTTGATCACACACACACACATTTGAAAACACTTAGTCTGACATTTCATACCTCAAAACCAACTGGTTTAAAGGTCTTGTAAAAGACATAAAAGGACTGTTAGTGGCTTCCAAAAGACGAAACAAGCGACGGATTGGTTTTTATTTATTCTTGTTCTTAATGACATCTTCCACCTATTTCTCCGTTGTGCCTTTCATGGTTTTTTCATACCAGCGGAATACAATTCTAGCTAGTTATACCATACCATACCATTTTAAGGGTTTAAGTAGGCTTAAATGGCCTTTGTCACCCTATCACTTTGTTTTAGTCATAAACATTATAAACAATCACTTACCGATAGATACAATTTCAATCATCAAATATATACATCAAAGAATTTAACTCCTGGTCAATCCCACTTTTAAAACTATCAATTGAACAAGCAGTTCTAGTTTGAATTTTCAGGCCGTTCCAGACTTTTGCTGTCCGAAAAACAAATGAATGCCCCCTTAAAGTGTGTTAGAAGTTATATGTTATAATATTATGTCCAGCCGGAAATTGAGTCATCCATGCAATAAAGCTGAACGAAACTTTGTATAAGATAAGATAATACTTTATTTCATCTCCTTTGGGAAATAATTTGTATAGAGTTGGGAGTACAGAGTTATATATTGTTTGTTATCAGTTCCCTGTGATGTCGTAATTGTAAAGTGAAGGGACCAACTCTGTGTCTGTTTGAGAAAAGTGTACAAGGCCGAATGCATTACGTAATGTGCAGACCCATATACATTTTATCCACTAGGACCAATCTTGCTGAAATCAATTCATACCATACTCCTAAGTGACGCAAAGAGAGAAAACCTCCATTACATATGTCTTTATCTTTTACATATGCAATTTCACTCACCAGCGGGAGTTTTGCTCATTACGTTTCGAACAATGTTTACATTTTCTCAGCCTGGCTGGAGAAGTGAGTGAATGGTTGAAACATTCAGATTATGAATGAAATAGAATATTGAGAAGGCTTGCTCAGTTATTATGGTCAAATCATATCTCCTATGAAGTGGTATGAAATAAATACAACACTTGTTCTTTGTATATTATTTTTATCCCACTCGTTAAAGCTCGGATCAATACAAATTTGATACAAAATTGTATCCAATTACACTCTTGCAATATCTACTATAATATATCCTTTAGTTAGCCATATTTCACTTAAATGCTTCATGAATTGTTATCCAACTCCCACCATTATCTCCCATCCCCCAGGGTGTTTGGACGGACACCGTGCCCGACCCCACCGACCCCGACCCAGGGGTAGACAACCCACAGATCACCAGGAAGACAATCACACGGGTGACCACCAAGAGCGGCTACAGGGAGCTCCCTCCAGAAAACGACCCACGTAAGACTTTCTGTCCCTTTATTACTTTTTCTTCCGTTCCTTTCGTGAAAAACTTCTGTTGTGTCACCTGATTGGTCAATCAATCGAAACGGAACATTGTCCTCTACACCGGTGCTGGAAGTTCAATGCCTCTGCCACAGAAGTCGTCATCCTTGACCTCAACATGTCCTGTTATGGATTTTAACATTTCTATCTCTAGAATTAGATTTTATTTGGACAGTTTTGATTATTTCACTATGTTGCGGGCTTTTTATTCCAAAAGTTAAATTAACCCTTATGATGCCGATTACGACTCTAGTCATAATCCTATATTGCCAAGATAAAAGGTGAATACAGAAAAGTATGACCCGACTGATTATCGTAAGTAATGTCCCTTTCTAGTCGACCTACTTTCGCAAAAAAAATTCAACAGGTTGTCTAATTTTTTAGTTTACGAGTTGTGAATTTATTTGTGAAGCATATCAATTATTTTTTTCTTCGTAAAAACAAGTGGCAACCAGAATGTATTAGGGTAAAAAAACTGGTGGCAATGTTAGGGTTAAAGGTAAAGATGGATTTTAGTCTGTATCCTCATAAAAGTACAGACTCACCACAGACTTAACATGATTTCTCCCCCAGCCGACAGTGTCATTCAATATCCTTCTCAGGTCCCATGGGGAGCATTCAGTAGAACCTGTTAGGCTTGACACACTAACATACTGACAATATATTTCTCTGCCTGTAGCTGGGTGTTGACTCATGCCTGAGTGGAGTGAGGGAAATAATATGTAAAGTGTCTTTCTCAATGGCTCGACGTCTGTAGCTTCTGCTGGGGTTCGAACCGGAAAATTGTCTGTAGTTATAGCCTTATTGCCTATCCCCACTCGGATTTAAGTTAATAGAAACAAAGGATTTTGCCATTGGTGTGGCATGAGGGGTATAGTTCAAGGGTATAATTCTGTCCCTTTGACATTTTTCCTTCAGTTATCGCTCTTGAAGCAGAGCCAGCATTCTTGTCTCCAAGTTCAAGGCCAACCCAAGCCTACACACCTGCCATCATGCCACCCAACCGAAACATCGACTTCTACACCGGGGCAGGAAGTATGGTACCTCCGCCAGAGAGATCATCAACGCCGACCTCAACACGCCCTCTTCCGAAATACAACGGTGCCATTAGAGACAGAATTCCATTGGACGATTCAACGGTGTGAAAGATATTATGCACAGTTCTTATATATACATATAGTAGTCTCCATCAAATCACACGCTGTCAGATACACGATTCGTCATAATGCATGATTATTTCATGTAACAATAATAATGATAATAATAAATGGCATTTATATAGCGCTTATCCACGGTCATCACCATGCTCTAAGCGCTTTATAGTAGCACATTTACCTTGAGGTAAAAATGTAATGGAGTTTACAATGCTAATTAATAGTAATTACTGCCTCAAAATGCAACAACGGCTGGCTTGACTTTTAAATGCAACAGGTTTTTTAATAAGTCTTGTCTTAATAAATCTGATGCGTTCAAAGAGTCAATTCTTGTAAATAAAAAAAGAATAAAAATAAAAATACCAAGAATGTGCTTTAAACTATAAAAGCCATTTAAAAAGTAGAAGTCTTTATGCTTGGTCAAAATGAACCTTCGTCAGAATGCAAGATGTTTTTATTGTTTTCATCCTTGGGTCGTGCATTTTGGCGGAGTCTATTGCAGTTATAACTACATGGTGGTTGCTAGGTTGACACTCACTACTCACTCTCCTTTGTTTTTCATGTTTATGGACTTTTTTTGTTCAAATAATATATCTGTTATCAAATTGGCCAGTTTGTCTATCTATTCAACACTATATGATGGTCAAAACTAAAAGTATCTTTTTTTTTCAGCCAGCCCGCCTTGTTTTGGCTCATTTCTAAATATTATTTTTCACGCCAGCCGACAAAAAACGTGTATATCGGGTTACTTATCAACAGGTCTCTCCTGCCGTAAATTATAATAGATATGGTCAAAGAGAGACGCTCCTGCAAAATGGCAATAGATTTTCAATACCAATATCATTACTTTGTTACATTATGTTATGTTCATGTAATCGTGGCTTTATTCCATAAAGACAGGCAAAAACAGAAAATGGTATAGCTCTAAGTGTAAAACGAATAACAAAGGCTGAGCACGGATCTGAGACTACTACTTGTTTCCCCTCACCTTTTTATATTGTATGATTTCTATTTGTTAGCTGTCAAAGGGGGAGACACGAAACATTCTTTTTTTTTTGTTACGTCTAGTTGTTTTACACTTGAAGCTATCTACTCCATTATATATATTTTTTTTTCAGTCCTTTTAATTCAGATTTTTAGTTTCTGGGAGTACTCTTTCCTTTCTTTCTATAAAGGCAGGTACTGTAACAAAGAGAAAGAATTGTCATAGTGTCAGTTTGTATAATATTATTTTGTATATAAACTACTATATCAATTTTTAGTGTGAGATTTTTTATTTATACATGATAATATATCAAAATTAGTATTGCCCTCTTTATGTTCATATGAAAGATCCACATTTTAAAAATTGTATGTGATTCAATGAAAAAAATAATTGATTTTGATAGCAAATTGATAACACTTGAAAACACTTGGCCTGAAAACAAAAACATTTTAATTGTTCCCTTTGAATCCCCTTGAATCTTGCCTATTGTTGATAATCCAAAATGATCTGAGACGTTCCAAACATTCCAAATCAAATCCAACGTTTTTGAGTGTTTGTCAATTTTCATCATGACTTGTACTTAATTATGATTATATGGCTACCGTTTCTTTATTTCTTATCCATTCCCTTTTATAACGCAGTGCAGTGAAAGATACCAGCTCTATTGAACATATAACCATAACTGGAAATAATTTGAATTAAGCACCGAAGACAAACAGGTGATCAACAAATTCTACCACATAATATATCAAAACCACAATTAGAGTACAAGTTGAATGTAACAGTGACAACAAACGTGAGGAATTTTACATAACTTAAGAGACTGCCTGTATGCATTTTGAGAGATTACTTATATAAATATCAATGTAATATATAAATAATTTACTGATATAATGAGGTATAAATAATAAGATGCTCAATTACAAGTGTTTTCTCCTTATGGCTAACATTAAAATGGAAGTAGTCATCATCGCATTATTAATCTCTATTGGCGTAATCAATAACTGTCCATTTCTGATTATAATGGTTTAAATGATATGTTGTTTTATGATTGAAATGGAAACCTTGTCTCTAAATATAACTCAGGCAGGCTGGCCAACACCAGAAATTACGGATGAGAATGTACAGATACAAATTTTATATTTTAAATAGATTTCTTTAAAAATGTAATCATACATAATGTTGAAATCTTGAGACTGAGAGTTACTCTCAGGGTTGTTATTTGTCTTTGCAATTGTTTTTAATTGCTCCACCTCTCCATCTTTAAAATCAATTTTCTCATACCTCACAGTTATATAATAAGTGTACGCTTTTCTGTGAGTACCTCATTCAAATTGACTGATCAGCAGTTGACTGAATTCCCTCTAGTTTTAATTTTCTTAGCGATTTCACAATATCAAAAAAGGCAGCGTATTATTGATCGTTGTTTTAAGTGGAGTGAATCCAATTCTGGGACATACTGTGGAATCTGCATGAACCGAACTCTTGACAAGTAAATTTTATTATTTGATCTGTTTATCAAAATTTCTATTACACATCGTATTTCTAAGATGCTTTTCTATGCTGGTCAGTGAAATTGACTTCTTATGAATCTACTGTATTACATTCCGTATACTTTTACACAGCAGCCACATTCCAGTATGTGTTGTAATTGTTTATACTCTTGTTATATCACCGTCATTTCATTCTTATTTTTATAGCCAAGGCATACACATTTCATCTCATCCCATTCTGTTGTTTTTATTAGATGGAGAGATGATCGGACTGTCAGCCTCAAGCAGCTACCTTTCTACTATTAATAAATGGAGCCTTATTAGTGATTATTATACATGTTACATTGATTTTAGCTATGGAGCCTTATTAGTGATTATTATACATGTTACATTGATTTTAGCTATCTCTCTACTATTATTATTCATATATGGAGCTTTATTAAGTATATTATTATTATTATTATACATGATACATTGATGTTTAATAGATCTAGGACATAGTTCTGTAAGATTTTTTATCAAATACATTCCATCTGTCCATTTGATCAGACTACTGGCTTCAAATAGCCACAATTTTTATATCAAGTATAATGTATCGTCAGTGAAAATACCAAACTGTGTATGTCGTTTAATCAAAATTTTACAAGAGAAAAAGGTTGTGGTCGACAGACACGGTTTGGTTATCAGCTTCTGAGTTACACGCCTTGTGACGTATTGGGACCTTCCAATGCTATATATAGCACGGCAAAATTTACAGAGCAGAGTGAAGGATACACATTGATTTTGGAACAAAAAAAAGTGAACCAATTTTTTTTCTTCTCGGACTTACCACGATTTGTCATTTTCACTGACGATATAGGCCTATGTATTTTACATTGATTTTTACATAGCTCGACCCAGGTCAGTGAGTATTTAAACAAACACATTCCATTTTGTATGAAAAAATCCCTGAATCACTTTGTTTATATCTCATCGTCATATTGATTCAAATCTTTTAAAATGAAAAAAAAAAAGAAATGCAATGTAAATTATACAATGTGAATTGCTAAAAGTTTTTAATAACTTACATTAGACACATTATTTTGAAAATTAAACTTTTTATATTTTACAATGCTTCATTTTGTTACGATATTCATTTCGTTCATACTAATATATTAGGCCGACTTTAGATAGGGCTTCCTTCTTCACGAAGGAAGTGAGAATGGCAAGATAGAAAAAGAGAGCGGCCTTTCGATGGAGATTCATTCTTCCCTCTTCACTCTTCATCAGATGAATAAGTGAATAGCCCGCCTGACAAAATGAATGACCTTGCTCATTTCTAGCGTGGAACGAAGAGAGGTGGGGGCGTGGCTCCTTACATTTCAAACACATTTTTTGTCACAAAGTCAAAATCTGAGTTCAGAATCGAATTTCTCATTAAATTCTAGTGTTGTTTGATACTAAATACTTTATGATTATTACGTTTGTAAGTTGAAATAAATTATTTGACATCTCGGTATGACATGTTTAGACCACGTGTTTGTGTGTTGTGAAAACAGCAACGATCAAGAAAATGAAAAGTGAGTCATCTATGTAAATGATCAAGAAAATGAATAAAAAATGAAAAAGGAAGCCCTATCTAAAGTCGGCCTTACATATACAAATATGTCTACTACTTGGAAATAGAAAAAAACATCATTTTACAGTGCAATCAGGATTTACCATTATTACTTTTGTTGTCTAAAGCACTATACATCTCACTCAAAACTATGTAAAGGCCAGCTCTACACTGCAGTGTCCAAATGAGAAGCGGTAATTGCATCTCCAGCTATATTATGTAGGGCTTCCATGCCCGAATCTAGCCAGGGGTGGATGAGACCGGAGGAAGCGATACAAGTGATCTGTTTCAATTAGGAGTGTGTGTGTTCTTGCGAAGCATGCATGCCATTTTTCAGGTATTTTATAAAAATGAGTGGCACTTGCGATGTTTCAGGGTTAGGCGGATAAAACAAATTGTGGCAATGTAAGGGTTAAAATCTGCACAAATCCACTATGCTAAACCTGGAATGTAAGGAGGTTATTGGGCCTGATTTTGATCATCATATTCATAATGTTTGAGGCCTTGTTATATGCAAGGTTTAAAGAATGATCAAACACAAGTTTCAACGATTTTATTCATTTCTAGGCCACAGGCCAAATCAATATTTGCACATTGAAAATCTTAATATATAAATACAAATAATTGAATCTAACAGCCATAGCATAATAATACAGTAACAAGATATTTAAATCCAAATGCTGCCAAATGATCCATCACTAAAAGTACAAATAACATGACCCCGTCCCTAAAAGTACAAATAACATGAACCCGTCCCTAAAAGTACAAATAACATGACCCCGTCCCTAAAAGTACAAATAACATGACCCCGTCCCTAAAAGTACAAATAACATGACCCCATCCCTAAAAGTACTAATAACATGACCCCATCCCTAAAAGTACAAATAACATGACCCCATCCCTAAAAGTATTAATAACATGACCCCGTCCCTAAAAGTACAAATAACATTACCCCGTCCATATCCATCCCTAAAAGTACAAATAACATAACCCCGTCCCTAAAAGTACAAATAAAATAATTATTTTATCGACTTTTTTCTTGTTCATTTTTTTCACACAGTTCTCACATTCATCTTTAAAAAAAATTTTAATCATACATTGAATCATTTCATTTTGAGGATGCAGTCAGGCCAATGATAAACTCATGCAAAGCGTCACTGACACCTTGTGGGTCCTCCCACTGGGGGTAATGGCCGACACTGGGGTCAAGGGTCACTATTTTCTGGGATGGCACGACTTTTCTGGAGTGAAAAATATAAGGATATTGTCAATATATAAAATCATCTTAGGTTTCAAATTTCTTCTTTGAAATACTATAGCATTTGATGGGGATGAACGCACAAGACTATAGGAATTGTTTGCTGTTTATTGTAGGCAGGCAAAGGTGGTGACGTGTTATAATCAATCAATTCATAAAATCTAGCAAAGAGAACGTAGGGTAAACAGAAAATGCTGCCAGTACTAAAATTCTAATAATATCGTTCATTGTCTGTAGCTGGGTATTCATTCACACCTGAGTCAAATGAGGAAAATTGGTGTCAAGAGTCTTTCCCAAGGACTCAACATCCGGTCTAGCATTGCCAGGATTCAAGCCTGGATCTCAGGCTCTCAATACCAGCAGCCTAGTCACTCAGCCACAATGCCACTAGGACGATACATAAACGGGTGTCCTGCACAAGCCAATGGTGTGGTAAAAGGCACAAAATGGGAATGTATCAGTAATATAGTAGCTTACATAATAATTTCTGATGCAGAGACTTTCTGGCCATGTGTAAGGTGATGAGTGGTGTTAGTCCTCATTGTCATTTGGATTTAC
>JARFNW010184359.1:0-16787 GCA_031763155.1 Dirona albolineata
TACGCCACACGCTGCCTGTTAGGCGCGAATACAATTTTTGGACAAGGACAAACGCTGCTACAACCGAGGGGACCTCCAAATTTAACGTCTGTCTCCGATAGGACGAAGTAAGCAGGGCAAAGTGTCTTACCTAAGGACACAAGCGCCGTGAGCCAATACATTTCATTATCTCATTATGTATATAATTTTTTTGTCGCTGACGGGTTTAGAACCCAGGCGTTCACCTGTCTATTCACTGGCCATGTAGACATGGTTTGTCAACACCAACAGTCGAGTCGTACTCACTGCTTGGCAACCGTGGTGGCAACCTATTTAGACTTTAGACAATCATGAAGTAACATAATAATGATCTTCACTCTTGTAAAATGAATGATGAATGCGGTGCAGAGGAATCAGTCTTCTCATGCACGGAACAGTAATTTTGCAAAATATGAAGACAAGAGAAAAACATATTGGATGAATAGAAAGAGAATTCTTTCCACTCACCAGGCTCACTGTCCTTTAAAAAATAGAGAGGTAAAATTATCACAAATCATGTGTTAATGCAATCCAATTCCAGGACATCATTTACCCATTAAGAGACAAATTCAAAAGTAGTAGTAGTATAGTAGCACTGTTAATCTGATAAATTTTAGCCATCTTAAGAAATGTAAGGCCTTGAAGCTCTCGGCAAATATGATTACAAAGAAATAACACATCTCATCTGAGTGTAAAACAGCCAGACATTATGTATCGTATGATCTCTGACTGTATTGTTATTCTTACGTCTTTAGCAAAAGAGTCGAGTCCAGACTCCTTGTAGAACTGGATTATTTCCTCCTTGCTGCTGCCTGCTTTGGAAGGAGTGCCAGGACTCACGCGTAATGGGCTACCCTGACCTGAATAGGGAGGAGAAACATCACCATCTTGATTAAGGGACCTTTGAAAGTAAACTGATAAAATCAAGGTATTTGTAATTGAAATATCTGAGCATCTTCAGAGTGGAGAGTGTATTATATATTGTAAAATGAATTGGTAAAAATACAATCAACATTATATCAGCCTTCCATAACAGAAATACAGGCCAAGCAATCCACCTCTGTAAAAAACGCTCAGATATCCATCAAATAAATTTCTTCCCACTTGCTATATATCTATAAATATATCACACTAAATGAAAGTCCCAAATGATCCTCAATGACATGATGGGCACTTTTTAAAAAAAAAGGATCTTAAGTCTGCTGCAATGTTTTGCGATCTTTAAAAAAGCGTTGTGCGATGACCCGCCTCAGATAAATTGACGTCATCACACTAAGTTGCCTGGGGCAGGTCATCTAATTTCTATTAGCAGGTATGCTGTGTAGTGTAATCAAGACCATTCTTCTTTCAATTGCTTGCCCCAAAAGTTTAGGGAAACAATGCTGTTTCCATTGTTTCTTTCGCCGCAGTCCCATCACTGACTTCTTCATGCAGACTAAACAGATGCTGCCAGAATGCAAATTCTGCACTGTGTCCCCACATGCCTCGCTTCGCGCCTACTCTACTACTACTATCACTATTAAGGGTGGCGAGTGTTGAACTAAGCTTCAGCTTTTTGAACTTCCTAATTCTAATATATCAAGAATTATTGTCTCTATTCTATCATTACTATATATACACATGAAAATGAAAAGAATAACCAGTTAAACCAGCCCACCATAAATCAAATAGTCTTGCTATTTCAATAAGATGTCTTCATTAATAATACACTACACAAATATATAATTAAATATAATTTATAATCATTCACTTTCTATTTCGAGAAAAATAAATATTAAAAGTAGACCACAACAGGCCTCCTCCATATTTCTACTCGATACTCTCCACTTCCATTATTCTGATGTAATTCTTCAGAGTAGAGCAAGTCAACAAAGTTTCAAATTTCAGTGAAAGTGAAGTGCACCCTGGCCCTGAAAATTACCAGGTCCTCCCACTTTTCTATTCTAATACTAATGATAGTGAAGAAAGCACTATATAATATATAAATAGGTCTTGTAGCTGGATTTTGCTCTATACTATGCAAAAAAATATTGACAAGATTGTTAGTCGCCACTCACACTACTGGACTCCTAACTAAACCCACCCACAACCAAAGTACAACTACACAAGTCTACACACTGTGTACTGTACTGAACTGTGACTGTGGGAGTGGGAGTGTGAGTATGTAGGTGACCAGTCAGGCGTCATGACCCCACATTTCTTTTACCATGTTATTTTCAACCAAGTGAATCTATGTAGAAATGGGATACTGTTTCAGTTGGCATAATATATAAATATAAGTCACTGTTCCACAAGTTTGAGTTGGATGTTGAAATGAGCTCTAGACTACGTTATTTGTTATTTTTTAGGTGACCCAATATTGTACAACTCAACTCATAATCAACAAAGGCAAAGGGAAGCAACAACGAGCCCGACTCACCATCGTCCACCCAAAGGCTGGCTAAGGTGGTATTTCGGCTCATTCTGACCAGTCCCGTTATCAAAGAAGTTCAAGATAAGAAACAGAACATAGAACTGAAGTCTTGGAAGATGTTGCGTCCTGAGAATCTCCAATAATCAGCACCTGAAATCGATCCAGTTAGGGTACCGATGAAAAATGGCTTCCAACCGGTTTAGATTTTTATTTTCCCAGTGTAAGAAATTCAGAACAACATTTCTGTATATTTCCTCGTTTATCATAACATCAAAAGTCACATATAATGAACAGTTTAATCTTCTCAGTCCACGCTACAATAAGAAACTTCCTGCGGACAAATAGACACAGGAAACATTCCTATACACCATTACGAGCTTGGCGGCGTCAGCCATTATCAATCTTTGATTGGGTGTATTGATCACATGGCTTAGGTTTGCGCATGCGAAATGACGAAAAACTTAAGGTCAAAGGTGTAACTTCCTTCCAAAACAAAGAAAGATTGGGAATCTTGGGCTGAGTGACATTTAATAAAGACGACAAGAAAAATGATAACCGTTTTGATTAAAATATAGATGGGTTTAAAAAAAAGTAAACCAAATAAAACCAAATGAAGCTACAAGAAGTTGTAATTGTTTCTGTTTGCCTCCTTATGATCATGAGTGCATTGCTGTTGAAATGTTTTATTTATTGATGAAACAAAATATTATGAGCGCCCCTGGGAAAAGGGACCTCATCGCACATTTTTTAACATTATATTATTATAGATGCAGATTTTGACATAATATTTACTAAATATAGATATGTACTAGGGGTCTAGACATTTTCGGTGATTATTCTAATTATTTTTTTTAATCAGTCGAAGGGTTCCCAGATGATTTTGTCCCTGGGGGTTATAAATCTTAGAAAAAGCGAGTTTATAGATTCTCCAATATTTCCGCGTTACATTACATGCAAATCTATACAGATTTATAATATGAATAATAAACCATACTTGAATGTTAGTATCTGGTGTGTTTATTATGGGAAAGTGGTATCGTTTCCGTTGAGTGCACTGTGGTTATTATTTATTTATTTTAATCGCTTGAATTGTTGCCGCAATATGGATGATTTTGTCGCTGGCGGTGCAAAACCCAGTAATGCATGACAATAATATGGTTGCTTGGGTTAAGGTTGATTTACTCTCAATCAAAATCGTAATTGTTCGATGGATGTATACCTAAATTTGGCCAGTAGGTGCACATGCATGCCAGAACAATGCGAAAGCAAAGAAACGGAATTCGGTCAATACCTCAAACTAGGATGGCAATAGGTCAAACCCGTTGGATGGGTTTTCCATTTTCCCAAGGTCGTTCTGTTGTGAGTAATAAGTACCGTGACAACAACTTTCCAATGGTGAATAAGGAATCTCATGATTTGTTTTCGGTACTTCCCGAATAGCAAGGTCAAGTTGCTGGGGAAAACATTCTAACGATATTGTCCTACTGTCGACTTTTTTTGTTTGTCGCACACATCCTAAAAGCAAGCCTCGTGCAATAGCGTTATTTTCAAGTTTACCGAATCTGGCATGTTGGACCACTTGCATCCCGGAATGATGTATACCCCCCCCCCCCAACACACACACACACACCACCCAAAAAAAACCCAAAAAATAAACAAACAAACAAAATAAATAAATAAATAAAAACTAAAAACAAACCAATTACCAAACATTTGCCTCCTGGCCATCCAAGCAAAGGCGCCGTCGTCGATTTGTAAATCATACTAAAACGTAACAGTATCTCAACTGATGGTTATCAAGCTTGGCTCCTGGTAATCGACATACCAACATAGTGTCATCGACATACCAACATAGTGTCATCCACATACCAAC
This sequence comes from Dirona albolineata, assembly GCA_031763155.1. Taxonomy (NCBI): domain Eukaryota; kingdom Metazoa; phylum Mollusca; class Gastropoda; order Nudibranchia; family Dironidae; genus Dirona; species Dirona albolineata. The sequence goes on from JARFNW010184359.1 coordinate 4,305, forward strand.
ATAGTGTCATCGACATACCAACATAGTGTCATCGACATACCAACATAGTGTCATCCACATACCAACATAGTGTCATTGTCATCGACATACCAACATATTGTTTATGTAAAGTAACTAGGATTTGGCCGTCGACAATTTATGTACAAACAAAAGAGAAAAAAAAAGCAACTATTCAGCGACATATTTGACAGTTGACAGGTCCACGTTCATCACAGTATTGTAGCCCCAAACACCAAACATTTGAAACATAGGAATACCCAGGATTTCTCTTCTTGTCAAGATTATAAATTACACTATCAGCAAGACTTCTTCCATCTCTTCCCTTTTCCATGGCCCTTGTCCGTCTCTTATACACGCAATCAACGCTGTTGCAGGCCTGAAGGAGGTTGTGAGTGTGACCTTGATCTTTGGCCTTCGTGCGTGGTTCCCAAAATAATCTGGTAGATACTGGTCGCCTCGCCTCCGTGACAGCTGTTGATTTATTTTAGTTTTAGTTAGCCGTAGAGGATTCGCATTGGTACATTGGTACTGTAGTAAAATGACAGTTCATGCAGTACACGTGCACATCCCACTTCATTTGGGAGCGGTTGACCATGATTTGTGGGAGGAAACCGCTGAGGACCGCTCTACTTGACGCACTCTGGTCCGCTTTCGTGCTGCGTCCAACGAAAAAATGCACACCTAATGAGTTGGACCAGAGGCGTCCGCGGCCACCCCTCTCAGCTCAGTCCACCCTTAACAATAATGTTATACTTTTATACTTTGTCCTCATTGTCACAAACATTTCATAGCATGGCAATGATTGGCCTTTGCCCCCTCTAGGGTCAGCAAGTAGATCTAAAAAGTTTCCATTTAAAAAAAAATAATTTTGTGTTGCCTGTCGCTTGCGAAAGGCGAGCATCATCATAATATTATTATGTTGTAGTTGTAATGGTGTTTGCTTTTCTGGTTGGCTAATGCTATATGGGCTACCCAGTAGCCTATATAGCATTTTGGGCCTAGTAAAATGCTATATGGGCTACCCTGTAGCCTATATAGCCTCTTCCTTTCTGGTTATACTTTTGCGGTTCTTGGGATTTTTACAGCATCTCCAAATCCACTTGAGACAAATGGCCTATTTGAATTATTTTTTTAACGAATAGCCTACCTTTCCTTATCAAAGTAAGGTCCTATTATGTGAATATCGGTGGATAGAGTGGATAGTGGATGTTCAAGTTTCTATATTTTATAATATTATTATAGCACAGTAGGCTGATCCCCTGCTTGATCCATATATTCTTTCCAGCTCTGTATCAGTATCAGGCCATTTGTACTGGTGGGGCACAGACTTGCACTTAACCTAGATACGTTTTACCTGGGTCTGCGCATCGATGCCTCCTGCCTTGTACATTGTCCTCGGCTAGGCACGGGGTTGGTCCCTACACGTTTAATCACGGGTCTAAAGGGAACAGATAACAATAACAAACACATGATATTATTATATGTGTTGAATTTGATCAAACTCTGTAAACTCCAATATTTTCATCTGCATACCCTTTAACGCATTCCGTTGCTATCATCATACTATCCTGTCGTCACATGCAATTGGTGATTTTAAAAAATTATATTATTAATAATTATTGTTTTATTATTATTATCATTATGATTATTATTATGATTGTTATTTTTATCATCATCATTTTCATCATCGTTATTATTATTATTATTATTATTATTTATTATTATTATTATTATTATTATCATGCTATTGGCACCGTTCCGTCATAGTATTATATTTTTTTCCATTTCTTTTTGGTGAGGTTATTATTTTCAACGACTTTTACTTTTAGCGTCTGATTCCATCCTGTGTACATAATTATGTAAGGATATGTGTGTAAAATGTAGGACGTGGCAGTGACATTTAAGCGTTGTCTGATGCGTCCGCGCTATTATAGGGTATATAAAAACACGAGTTAGTAAACAATCCTATTATCAATGGGGTGGCGGGATAGAGTTAAAGCGACTCCTTCCCTCCGCTAGTCTTCATCCTCTTTAGACAGGTTGGAGGAATGGCCGCTCAACTCCCCAGAGAGCATACATTAGAACCGAGCCTCTTAGTCTTAGGCGCATCATACTAACATAATGGCAATATCTTGCTTTAATTGTAATTGGGCAGGCTTCCGTATTCATTCACTTTCACAACATGATAAGTGAAAAAAGGAAAACATCAAGCACCGCGATACACAAAGAGTTTTTCCCAAGGCCTCAACGTCAGGGTTAGTTTAGTGTTGCCAGGATTCGAATCCGGGTTCTCATCTGACTCTGACGTTCTCAAGCACGGCAGTCAAAGCACTCAGCGACAACTGGCGCCACAAGAGGTCACACAGGAAGGAAATCATTCATTTATTTGCCCGGTAGGCCTACTTTCTTTATCGATACCGGTACCTACCGGCACGCCCCCTTTATGCCTTTCGGTGTTCAGGAATCCATCGGAAATATGTTTTGTTCTTGATGAAGACATCTTTACGAACACCTTTTAAACATAAGCCTGCACGAGTGGTGTGTAAAATTATATAGCAATTGGAAGTATCGGGAGATCACGAGTTCGAATCCCGGTTGAATCCACCGATGTTGAGTCCTTGGGAAAGATTACACAGGATTTCCTCACTTGTCTCAGGCGTTAGTAATGAGTGTCCAGTTACAGGCAGAGAAATATATTATTGTCAGCATGTTTGTATGACAAGCCTGACACATGCTACTCTACTGCATGCTCCATGGGAGTTAAGTATATTGAATGACACGACCAGCTGGGGTATGAATGATGTAAAGTCTGTTAGTGTTAGCCTGTACTTGTACGTTGATACTGATTTCTTCTTCCTTTAACCTTTACCGCCACTTGTGGGTCTAACTGACCCACCCCGTGTACTTATCCAATCACTGTGACTTTGAATGAATGAATAGCCTCTTGAAACTCTAAATGAATATGATTGCTTCAATAATTTTTCAACCTGCGTGTGATGTTGGTTTTCTCAGTTTTCTTAAAAACATTTTTGAATGAATTGATTTTGTAACAATATGAATTTCACAACTCATTCATTCATGAGTCTTTTTGAGCCACTGACGAGCAAAGAGAGATTTATTGTGAATTCCTCCATTCGACACTCGTATGTCTTTTTGACTCAGTGACGCGAAAATAGTGATTTATAAGTCACTGGTTAAAAAAACCCAAAAAAACCCTTGAGTGGCCAACAGGTTAGGTTATTATAACGAGTGGAGGTAAAGGTTGAGCCAGAACTTCAATTAATGAAGACTTGTATGGCTGTGTGCGCAGGGTATGAGTTCCATGTAGTCAGAAACACAATTAAACACCTGTTTTAAAGACTTATCTCTTTTTACATGAAGGCAATGTGTGCTCCGTTGTTCAATAGCTATACGACTGCCAATGTTATTGGTTTGAAAAGACGCAAAAAAACGCTAGTCCAGGTTACGTCTGTGCCCAACTCCACCCTGTCGATTCCGATCCATTCAATTTCCAGGAACTGCATTGACGATCAGCGACCGAGACAGTGAGAGTCCGAATGAAATGTGATAGCCTTCTCAGCCTTTGTTTCGTTACTTGAACTTGTTTTACATTTTGAAGAGCTATACAATCCAACCCCCCCCCCCCCTTGTTTGTTGTCAAACCCTATATTCAGAAGCAATGGTATAATAAGCCTTGAAGTCGACCAAACCGTCGCTCCGAAGTCAGGGATAATATATTTTTTCCAAGGAGGAAAATAAATAAAAGAGGGGGTTTGCTGAAGCTATTTTTGATGCAATATAAGTGAATAGTAGGTTCACAGCTTCAGTAATATAATATATATTGATATTGATATTATATTTTTGAAGCTGTCTTATTAACTTGTTTTAACTTTCATCTCCAATGTTTGATGATGACGACAGGCATTAAGAAACTAGCATGCAGTCATGGCAAATCAAGTACTGTCATCTCTATAATCGAAAATTTAAACTTTCAGGGGTCAAAGAAAGAATTATAAAATTAAAATGCAATTGCCATCACTGCGTCTTTAGAATAATATTGATATGTATCCATCAAGCATTGAACACTAACTTTACACAGCAGAAAATAGCAATGCTATGGTCAATAAAATATTCTTATCCCACAAAGAGGGTTCAGACAGAGCAGTCACAAAACGCAGACACCTCTGTGGCCAAGTAGGGTGCAGTGCCAGCCTTGGGGCAGTGAGATCCCAGGTTCGAATCCTTGTTAAGCGACCGGTGTCGAGGCATTGATAAAGTCTCTTTACACATTTTTTCCTTACTCGACTCGGATGGGAACTAACACACCCAGCTATAGGCAGAGAAATATGTTTTCAGTATGTCAGTATGGCGAGTCCAACAGGTTGTTCTCTATAAGAGTAAGAGATGAGGATATTGAATGACACAATCTGCTGGGGAATAAATGATTAAATGAAATCTGCAAGCCTGCATTGGTACAGACTATAATCCCATCTTTAAATTCATAGGAACTCCATCAATCACAATTTACATATATCTATATTTTCACTCAAGTCAACATAGCTTTGGCATGTCGTCACGCATTGTTACTATTGAATCACGCTTGTGAAAGGCCAAAGACTTGGAACAATCAATGCAGCAAGGAACCAGCAAACTGTGTTCAAACACGTTTTCAATCACTCTATAGAAACGCAATTAAATTCTAATCCAACAAAAATCAAATTCAAATGTTTGTCCCTCGAATTCATTGTGGCAACTAAAATTTTAATTAAGATCCCAAACTTACAATTACAACAAACAAGCTTTGAACACAGATACATATATCATTTATTTCTCATTTAGCTATACTTACAGACATTCCAAGATTAAATAACATGCTAGCCAAAAACATTCATCACATTTTTATCTATAACTATAATATATCATATCATAATCATAGCAATCATTTAAGTTCCAAATGCTCTAATTAAAATTTTAAAAAAGGAACATGGTAAAATAAAGACAAATTGAAGTCTATGCAGCAGTGTCCGTGTGACAGAGAGGAGGGCAGACTGAGACTATGATCGACCCCTTCCTTAATCCCCCCCCCACGAATCGGTAGAGGGAGAAAAGGAGAGGAGAGGGGCATGAAACTGGAAATCAATATTGGTCCGTTTGCAACTGACCATATGTATCAACATCAGGTATGAAATGAAGCATGATTTTCTCAAATTGGAAATAAGGTCTACCAAAGCAGAGATTAATCTTAAAAATTGGGCCTTTTCTCCTTGCCAAAAATGCAGTTCTCTGTCACAACCAGTGTACATTTGGTCTTCGTCGTTTAACAGGCCTGTTTCCACGTGATTTTAATCTCATTCATACAAAAATCACCTTAAATTTCGCAACGATATGATGGATGAAACTCATACATTGATAGGACATATCTCCCAAAGTTGTCATCTTATCTCAGAGCAAAATATAATAACTTTCATCTCTTATTGTTCAAATCACAAGACTCAAGACAATGATATTTAAAAATAACCCAAAACAATCCATTCAATTAAAAAAATGCAAAAACAGTCTCATCAGAATATTTCAACATGCAAATCCAACAATAATTAAATTTTGTCCAAAGAAGAAATATATATGGAAAGAATAGATAAAATGCAACAATAGCAGTTTTACAAACAATTTGGAATAAGATAACATGATTTAAAAATTAGAATTAACTACCATCAAATGTTTCACAGGTGAAATACCGCTCACAAAAATATTCATAGCCATCCCAGCAGTCAATGCTAGGAGGTCAGTGTCATGAGTAGAACTCACTGCCATGCAAAGAAATAAAAAGCAACAAAATAAACCCTTTCACCAAAAAAGCAATTTAAAATGACAAACATACTCCATTCATACAGAAAAGTAGCAGTGTAGCAGCTTTTGCTCTTTGTCCTAAGTTAATAAAATAATATCTTGGAATAATGGATACATGGTTTTGATTGTATTTAGTAGCTGAAAATTCCAAGACCCTCATTTGATTGTAAACTACACCAAGGATTAGTTGCCCCAAAGTAAGTAAGACAAAAAAAAAAAGACGCCCCAAAGAACACAAACTCCACCACCAACAAAAACAGACACAAATCATGCTCAAGGCAAAGACAAATTCTTTGCTCAACCCTGTTTCTAAGCTGAAATGCTTAAAAAATATTAATACTAAAGACATATATGGCAGGGAGTGCAAGAACCTATATAAATAATTTAAATGAACAAAATAAATGTCATTGCCTTAGGTAACAACTCAATCTTTTTTGTATCCTGGGACATTTGTTTTCACTATGTAGGCTATTCACATTCTCACTTCACCAGTCTCAAACACACAATATCAATAGAAATAAAATCATTGCTTCTTCTTGATAGTTATCTCTTCCTTCATCTTTTCGACCAGTGGCTGGAAAAGGTCAAAACAAAAAACTCCATTTTCATCAAAGTAGTTGGCAACAGATTTTGATATTGTTGTGCTCTGTTCCTTACTACCCTTCCCATCCTTATAGCTCATGGTCAGATGGTATGTTTCATCGTATCTGAGAAAGGGAGAAAAAAATGAGAATTCATAATCCTTAATGACAGGAGAGTAATAAAACAAAAGACCACAGTGATTACTCTACTAATTATTACAATATTTGCAAACACTGAAACAAAGATAATCTCAATGAAACTAGATATTTCCTTTTTCATATAAAAAAAACTTGAAACAAAGGGATTTGTGTCAGCTAAAACACATGGTACCCATTTTCTACACCTGAGTCCAGTGAGCTAGTATGAGCCATGAGTAAACCATCATGTCCAAGGATAACATAGGACTGGAAGCAAACCTGGAACATGTGCTGTTTGCAAACAAAAGCAATGTCAAATCAACAATGACACAGTGCCTCTGATGAAAATGTGTACGACTGAATTACAATTGACTACAGACCAGACATCATCACTTACTTTCTTAAGGAGGAGGAGAGTATGTATTGTTTGTCAGGCTCCATCATGGCCCTATCCTTTTCCAGCACCACCAGAAACACTCCTTTCTCAATGTAATTCAGGTAGACTGTCAGAATACCCATCAGGACAAAATATCTACAATAACTGAGTCAAGGGAAATTCAACCAGGAAGACAGATTATTCAAATCCAACAAAACACAGAGATGAAAACTATTTTAATTATAGATACCTACGTTTTGTCAATATAAAAAAAATAATGCATTTGCTGCCGCCAGTTTAACGGCATTGCCAATGACCTACTTTTTTTCGTGCTGCTAATTTACTCACAAGGGCATAGTTTGAAAAAGGAGAATATTCATGTATTGTCGATGTAATCAAATACAATTTGTTTCAGTATTCTAAAATAAAAACACAACACTGTCAATGTAGCATTGCGTGGTTGTTGACATTCCAAATGTCAGAAAAACCATTTTGAGTAATTATCATAAATACACTTGGTCACATGCTTAAAATACTATGAGTTCATTGGTGAAATATTTTTGAGTCGGTCAGCAAAAATTAAGACAGAAATTTCTAAAAAAAAAAACACCATTTCACAGCTACGCCTACAAAGCTCGCTTGCATGCAAAAATATGCTTCCCAAAGCACTGATGTGTAGTTGACACAGGGAGTGGGGTGTAATGATTTGGAAAGGATTGACACAAGGTAGGGAAAGCTGGGATCATATATTTAGGACCTGCATGACTAGAGTCCAGGTGTCATATATGCAAATGGATTTCATTGTTGGCAATGAGTAGTTGACTGTCTGAAGTCCAATCGTAAAGCAACAAAATGTATTAAGGTTTCAGCTAAATGCCTTTTTCAGCATGCAGGTCACTAAATGGCAACAAAATAGAATAATAACATTTCCTTTCAATACATTCCAATGAGTTTCTAGTGTTAACTGTTTTTAACAAGTTTAACTCTTAATACACCACATTAATTTTGCCCTTGTGATGATTCTAAAAAAATATGATTTGATTAAGTAGGTTTCCTTACAAAAAGCAATATTGCTGTTCGCAAAATGTCACATTTCACTGAAAAAATAATTGAATTAGCTTTCAGAAAAAGTAGATTTGGGAAGTAATGTGAAAACGGAGTTGTCAGAAAATGAGGCACCAACAATAAAAAAATCACTGAAATATCAACTGTCAAATGTTAATAGAAAATGCAGTACCTAGTAAACAAAAATTGTTACACATTTAATGGGCACAATCAAAGCATTGAGAACAAGGATACGCGATGACGCAGATCAGCAGCACACTCTTTGACTGTGGAAATGGGTACATGAAATCCCAAAGTAAGGCAAACATGGCAAACCCAATGGCGATAGTGCAGATGAGCAATCGGCCATCCATCAATCGATGGGATTCGGAGAATCCGAAAATGTTTATCAACACCTGAAATGAAAAAAAAGACAAAAGACATATTGATGCAAATAATATAGACTTCGTGAACGAATCCCATTATGTTAAAATAATAAAATATACATTGTAAAAGGCCCAAACTCATGAAAACAGACATATTTTTTGTGTTTGTTTTGTTTTTGCTGTCATTTAATACTTTCTATACTGTATGATAAAAGACAGGTCATGCTAAGGTTCAATTCCTCCCTCTATTGGGCCATTGATAAATATTGCTTGAACTTAGAATCTAAATAAATAGCATTTTTTTTACATTCATAGTATTTCCATGATATCATGTAATATTCTAATATATACTCACTCTCTTAGCACCATCATCCAATGTGTTTTTCAAAGCACTAGAGTCCCACTTGTCGATCTTGACAGGTTTATCATCTTCTGCTGCCTATTACATAAACAGTTTTATACAAAAGATAAATCCACAATAAATTATCATAAATAAATATTTATTTAATTTGTCTGATGAAAGATAAAACAAAACTATATACGTTTGAGTAAAACTGTCCCATTCAAATAATTTAGCTTGGGGCAGTGATAAGAGTGAATGTAAAAAATGTAAAATGTGAATTTATACAGCGCTCAACTTCCACCCTGGAGTGCTCAGCGGCGCTTTACATGTAAAACAATTATGTGGTTTAATCTCGAGAGCAGTTCATATTTCAATGATGCAAATGAAAGAATAGTTTCTAGTATTTTTTTGTATAAATACCGATAATTCAGAATCCACTTGATATGAGTAAAGCGTGTAGTCAAGTTTATTATTAAAATCTCTGCTTACATTTGAGGTTTTATCTAAATTTAGCAGATAAAGATTTCATACTTTATGCATTTTAAAATAAAGGTTATAAAATCATCATCCACCCTTTGCACGGAATAAGCCCAGGAAGCATTCAACACTTGAATAGAAAGGTGTTGACAGCTTCACAAAAAAGTGACAAAGCAAGTCTAACAACTGACGACAACAGTGGTCATATTTAAATCACACGCACAAAAAAAAAGCCATCAAGCACTAAAACCATGATCCCCACATTTTTTATTTGCTAACTTTTCGAAAAACGAAATGGGTTTCCCTAAATAAAATAAGCGGTAGACTGTCTATGGCAATTAGATTCAAATTATGAGTTAAAAGTAAAAAATATCCACAAACACAACAAAAGTAATCAACCATGCAAGTTGCGGCACTTGGAATGAGCCCAAGAAACAATAGAGAATGGTTTCACGCTTCAAGCTTCAAGGATTCGGTCAGACAGGTTTACCTTTTGCACATCGTTGACATAGACTACTACTATGGCCAGACAGGTGCGACAAAGTGGCAAATAACCACACAGGACCGAGCCTAACACGACAATGTAGCTAAGCCATGTAACCAAAAACAACTAACGTAGCCAAACCGCAACAGACATAGAATAGAATCAAAACCAACCAAAGTGATCCATGATCCCACAATTATGAATACATATACCCCACAAGAAAGAAAATAATCAATGTATAGCCTGTACAGTAGTGCCAATGGTAATTTCAATTTAAGTGTGAGTGACTACTCAGCAGATGGCTTGACCATGTTTCTAACAGTTTTCCCTTTTATACTCAAACCAAGAAGACACGCATATATTGTCATACTCGCAAATTTTTAGGCTAGTTACGCTGGTATTTGTTTCAGTCTTGGGTCAGAGTGTAAATAATTCCTTACCCGCTAACACTTACCCTCCTCGACCAACACGAGTACCAAGTAGGATCATTACACCACCATGAGAGCAATACTACTATACACTGTCTGTATAGAGGTGTAGCCCTTTCGCGTTCGTAGCCCTTCCGCGTTCACTTTTCGTTTTCTGGTCAATTTCCATAATAACATTTTTCTTCGCACAAACCAAAGAGTCAGAGCAGACGAGAAGGCCATTCTGTGCATCGATAATCTGTTTATAACCGTTTTCCTACAACCCAGGGCAAAAGAATTCCACTTTTCGGAAGTGAACTAGACCAGGTCGAAAGTGAAACCGGACCAGGTTTGGAGGTGGGTCACTTGATTTTGCCGAGCTGCCACTTTGGGATGCGCGAGGATAATATTTCGATCCGTTACGTCTAGATCAAAAGTTAAAGATTCACTGGAGTCAAACAGGAGTAAGATTGGTTGTTTTTTTCTAGGTTTTACAGGGTGATTACGGGGCGAGACATATTTTGTTGACTGTTTTGTTGCGCATTCACAACAACTTTAAACAATAATAGTGTGCAACTTTTATGCCCGCGCAAAAAAACACGGGCCCCAAAACACTCATGATCATACAATGAATATATATGCAAAAAAATGGGGTGCACGCGGAAAAGTGAAATGAACGCGTTAAGAAAACTCAACAGGTACTTTTAAAAGGCTTTAAAAACATATTTAAAAACAAATGACCCTTATTTGCATCACAGAGCGAAAGCACACACATACTAAGGTGTACGAATATGTCCTTGGCCCTGGTCACGATGATCATGGGATGATTCCAACCAAATCTGGACGCGATGTGGCTCCGGCAGTATATATACTGACAACAAATTGAAGCTTATCAACACATAATCAGAAGAGAAGCAATCAGGTAAACTACTATATTACTAACTTAAACTAGGTGTTGATCATTGATAGAATAGATAGATAGACTAGTCTACTAAAGCAACTGAAACTGTCTGTAACTCAGTGACTAACTAACAAAACAGACAGATGTCATTACCAAGAAATAGAAGACCAAGACTCAAAATCAAAACCAACATGATTAGATGAGACTTTTAACTCTAACTTAAGTCACTTAAGTTAGAGTTAAAAGTCTCATCTAATCTTGTTGGTTTTGATTTTGAGTCTTGGTGTAAGAAGAATCTAAGGCAAGGAGGACCAGTCCAGCCAGTGACTCATCAAGTCAAGAATTCCAAGAATTAGAATAGAATCAACAATAAAATTATTAAAATAATGACAATTTTTCCATAAGATTAAAATTTTACCCCCCTAATATGTACTTTTTCTATTAATAAGAAAAATGTTAAATAATTGAACTTTGTGGCGATCGCCGGTGCCAGTCCAGTCCAGTAGTTAGTAGTGCCGGGGAGTGGGAGTCGGTTGATCAAATTATTAAATTATTATTATTAATATTAATATAGTTATAGAGAGATGGGCAGGGCAGGACATAGACGTCTATATGTCATTTGACAGGTCATGATAAAACACAAATGATGAAAATAATTCAAATGGGCATTCGTGACTACAAAAAAGCCCATACAAGGGTGATATATTTCTAAAATTTTACAAACGTATGTTCAAGACAGAAACTTACGGGAGGTGCCATTTTGGATTGTTGTATTGAATGAAATGACATAAGCCGGCGACTACAAGTATAATATTTTCTTATTTATAACTCGACTCCAATTGACTAACTTTTACATTAAAACGCGGTATTTATTTGAGCTTAGTATTTCCATTAAGCTATTGTGAACTTCAAGGGAAACAATAATAAATCAACACATCAACTAAACCCATCTAGGCTTGCTTCTCTTGTATTTATAAGATGTTTTAGTTGATAGTCGAGGATCGAAAACAAGCTGTGAGAAAAATAAAAATAGTCGAGTTTTCTTAATACAATGCACACGTAGAGTATAAAAAAAATGTTTCCAAACATTATTTCAATAAGCCAATAGTATCTGAACGTTAAAAATTCGTGGATACCACGCAAATCAGTAACTCATGGAGAGTTTTGGCACTCCTTTTGCTCAGATAACAGGCAGTTTCAAATTTGTTTAATTGAAATGACCTTTTCAAGATATTACGTTGATAAGTGACATAGTGATCGCTGCCCAACGCAACAATCTGAACAAATTGGAAAATATAGTTTTATGGCGCAACTTCAAAAAACAAAAAACAAAACAAAACAAAAACACACTCCTAGGGCTAATCGGAGGTATCTACACAGAACTTTCCGGATTTTCCCTTATCTAGTTCTCTTTCTTTCTTTATCAAATTACCTTTTGTACCTTTCGGTGTAAGGCCTATGCATCATAAACGAACTTTCGCCACTGGTTTCTATCCAAT
>JARFNW010184469.1:0-16781 GCA_031763155.1 Dirona albolineata
ATTATTATTATTATTATTATTATTATTATTATTATTATTATTATTATTATTATTATTATCATTATTATTATTATTGTCATCTGGTCCTTGTATCATAATTGGAGCTAAAAATAGAATATCACAAATTAACTAAAACTGAAATAAAAGTTGAAATATAATTGGACATTTCTTCTATCATCATCGGACATAGACGGTTATATCTGGGCACGGACCTCCCTCTAACCAAAACACTAACCCTAACCCTAACCCCAATCATTCACACAAGAACATATTCTTAAAAGATTAGACCAATGGATGTTCGCAATGATTAGACTATTCTTCATGGACATGCAAATATTATCATGTTATCACTATATACATACGTGTTATTTTACATATATATGGCTATCTCCTACTGTGTCGTTCATAGGACTCTGTGTCATGAGCAATGGTAACAATAAAACATAATATGTACGTTGTTGTCATCAACATAATAGTATGGTACTCCGTTTTGGTATTGGTTTGTAATTTCTACCCATCTCATCATTCTGCATTTCATTTCCACAATTCATTTCTTAAAATACTGACTGTCACTGTCACTTGATCTTGGTGAGGAAAATGACACACGACTTTGTAAATAAATTCTAATACTTCAACAATCGAACCATTTCTTCAGATGACTTTCACTCTCTTGTTCGGTAATTTAATTATGCTAACCAACTCCCCACACAACCATAACTCATCAATAATTTGTCATATTTTTTCTCCTTGCGTTAAATGTTTTGTTTTACATCATGTAGTTGTAGTCATATAGATATAATAATCAACACTTTAAAAAAAAAAAAAAAAAAAAAAAAAAAAAATGTATATTCAATATAGTCAATGAAATAAAATCATGCAATTCTTCAATTCAAATTTGAGCCATGACGATTGGAGGGCTTTATTGGTTTTGAGACGAATATAATTTGAGACAACTTCAACTAAACACATGCAAATCTTTATTGAAGAGCGGTTTTCCAAAATTCTTTACGCCCAATTTTGACAAAAATTGAGTTATGTCTACTGTCGAAATGTCATAATGGTGACAGTAAGAAGGGCAAACTTTCAAAACGAATTGAAAAATACAGTGTTCTATAAAAAAAAGAAAAAAATCTATTTTGATTTATGACGAAAGCATTGAATCAAATGTGTTTGTTTTACCTGAACAATCAAAGTCCTTTGTGTTTAACGATGAGTTGAATTAGGTATGATATTCAAATATTCATTATTGCCAAATCTTTAAAATGGACGTAAGATGTCTTGGAAAATCACTCTTCAATTTGAAAATAAAAAATGACATTAACCTGATTCTGAAACAAGGTGTGCAAAAGATTCAAGCTTTGGCGAAAACAATATAATATTATGACATAGATTCATAAAACCTTTACATCAATTTGGGTAGCTAAGTTTGTTATTGTAATCAAACAGTGTAGGAATCAGCTCTATGTCTGGCCGAGGACAGTGTACGAGGCAAACGGCATTAATGTACTGAGCCAGATAAGTGCAAGTCGATGCCCGACAAGTACACATGACCCAATACAGAGCTGGAAATTCGATACACAGATAAAAATTTTGAAGGCAAACAACAGACCAACCCATTGTGCCTATAAACCGTGTTTGGTTCAAGAAGCAATAGACTATTCAATATCACTCATATCTGAACCAGACAACATTCTACTGTATCCTCAGCGATTCAGCCACCAATGACCAATACTCAATTACAAACCAAACGAGACAAAAGTTAAAATGAGGCCATCTGTCTATGAGCATGTTTCATGCATTTTGATTGGTCAAAAGCTATCATGAAATATTCAATTGGTGCGGTTCACTTCGAATCATCAGTTCCTTCAAAATCAGTCTTCAAGTCCATATTTTCCCCTTCATCCACAGGGCGACTTTTATCTAAAGTGTTTCAGATTTAGGCAAAATCCACTGCAATGCCATGGATGAGATTATTAAGTAAAGAAACATTCTTACATTCTAAGGATAACAAAATTAAATTGTACGTGAAATCAATTTTGCTAACTCACTCACGTTTAAGTAATGATGAAATATTCCATTGACAAATCATTTTAAAACTCCTCCTAGAAAACAAAATAAAACAATAATTTTACTGCTTCTTAAGTTATATAGGTTAGTTAGTTGATGAAGGGAGGTTCTTTTAAATATGAAACAAATGATCTGCCAAGATAAGAAAAAACCCCCCAAAAAACAATGAAAAGCAAAAATACACACTTTGAATAAACCAAAGATGAAACAATCTCAAATTTCTAAGGATGAAATCATCTTTCAATTTGTGTCATTTTGGAGATTCTATATAACATGCAATTCCTTACACTGACACTTTGTTATAACCTTGGGAAAACTGCTTTCCTTTAATTCATCACTTAGTCAGCTATCTTGGAAATACGTCCCAGCAATCAGCTTACAAATGTCTTGTCCTGTCTAAAGGATGACACAACCGTCATTCATGTCAGGAATACCTCAGGAAATTAAGATAAGCATTGACATTGCCGTCTCCACGACTGGAGGAAGCCATATTGCTTTCTTTATATCATTAGGACCAGCCTAACGTTTAGTTCTGAATAGTGCACAGTGCAAATGTGAATCCAAGTTCACCACGCAAGGTCCAACGAAGAGCTGGAAAATGAATGGATCAGGTATCATATTTAAAACCTTGAAGGATAACATAATCAACACACTAGTCTTTTTTTCATGCTCACAGCAGTCCAGTCAAACAAGTTGTGTAGTCACCTGTGTCGCGTTTATATACCAACCCTTTTCACGGTGTCTCAAGGGGACAGGGAAAACGTCTCTATACTAAACTAACATGGCCGTAGCCACAATTGGAAAAGTCTGGATTTCCCTCCGGGTAAACTTGATGCCTTCCCCTGGGACCGTTAAGGCCTTGACTGTTAAAGTTCAACTGCCCCGACACTTCAAGTGGAGTGTCAGAGTCCAGAAAAACGTCGTCAGGGTTACTCGCCCATTTGTCTTGATTGACGGACAGTTTTGAATTTGGAACGTGTGTGAGATCAACACAGAGCTCTTGATTAAATGATGAATACAGGCCAGGCTTGGCGTAGTGGTGATAGTGGGAGCTGTCTCTACTTCTGTTGCTATTGCTGCTTCCGTGCCGTGTGCGAGTGTGAGGTATGTGACTGTAACTGTAGTTATTGTTATTATTACACTCGAGAGAAGTATACCGAGGATCCGAATGGTGATTGGGGTCGGGGTATTGTCTGTATGAAGCTGGGCTAGAATATAAATCTTGGTCGGAAAATTTCCTGCGAGGAGTTTTTGTCATGGTGGCCGAAAGCGATGGCGAGTTATAATGATAGTCTGTGTACCGACCCCCGCTAGAGTCGGTGGAATTGTGACGTCTGGCATCGCAGACTTCTGCGTAAATTGGGTAGTCGTTTGGAGCTGCGTTGTTGAAGCAATCCGATGAATAATTAGGGTTGTCTACACTGTGAATTCCTTGACGCTTTCCAACAATATGTCCGTAAGGAACTTCCTCTTCCTGTTCCTCATCGTGAGAGACTAGGGAGTAAGCATTGTTTGAAGGGTGGTAGCCTTTGTGAGTGACGTGGACTGGGGTGAACGCCGATCCAGAGCCCGAGACGAGAGGCTTGCCCTGGGGGTCAAGGAGGTGCCGTAACTCTGGAGCATAGTTCAAAAGATCCAGGTAGCGATCACCTCCCTTGGCCCCTCGTGGTTCGAGATATCCGTGACGGTCGTACTCCCCAGCAGCGGGGAAGTTTGTGTGATGGTAGGGAGAGCTGGAGATAGGAGAGTATTGTTTGGAGTCGGAGTGATTTCGTTTCCGTTTGATCTTGGTCAGATCCACAATCTGCTGGAGAGAAGAAAAAGAAAAGATGGCGAATCAAAATGGTGTCGATTGTAAAAATCAAATATTAATGTTCGAGTGAGAAAGATGATGACCTAGTATGAATACCCTGGTCTTGTCTGATTTGAGTGGCAAGATCACGTTGTATATTTAAAAATAATATATTTTAACACAATTGACTTTAAATCACTTTGATAGATGGGAATGACCTCCCTTTTGTTACAGCACTCAAATCTGTCAATGATAACAAGCTTTTTGTCTGAAAGTAACTAATTCAAGTCCCGAAAAACCTTCATGGAAAAAAATAAATCCAGTGATAATACCCAATTCTGTTCTATAGTGCGGACGGCATACAAATGATGTGTCAGCCTCTGGATAGGACATTGGTTTGTTGCAAATGTTTTTCCCAGCTGTGAGCTGGTACCCATTTATATACCCAGATCAAGGGAGACAATTGGAGCAAACCATCTTGCCCAAGAATTTCAGCTTAATGTCAAAAGAGCCTCTCAGGTCAAATCCATAAGTCTGCGGATGTTACATCCATTCTATTTGGCTACCAAGCAAACCAAGCCAATTAACTGTGTATACAATTTCCTAAATCACAGATGCCGGTATTCATTTTTTGTTTACAACAATTTCGTCTTTGAACACCAAAATTTGCGCATTAATTCAAAGTTCACAGGTTTTTTTAACATCTAAAAAAAATAAATATATAATTATCATTTTAAACATCTTTTATATTATCATAATTTATCTTAAAAATGATATTCAATATGTATAGTTTCTTATCTTTTGTGATAAGAACAATATCTGAAATTTTTTATATTTTTATTTCCACTCCCCCTGTTTGACACCAACTACCCTCATGGTCTGTCGTTGTTTCTAGTTTATTATAGTCTACCATTGGTATACTATTATTGTCCTGTTTTGTATTCATTTTTTAGAGAAGTTCATTACTATGAGGTCCTTACATATGACCGATAAACATTTTGCCGTTACCCTGTTGGTCACTCCTCAGGACAACTGGACCTAATGCAAGTTCAATATTTCAAAACATAGGTAGCAGTAAGACGCAGTGGGCTCATCACCTGCTCGTCTTCAATTCCTGATGCAGAGTCTTTCTAACCATGTGTTAGGTGATGATTGGTGTAAGTCCTAATTGACATTTGCACCCATCAGAGCTTGACGTATGGCTGGCCCCTACACTGCTTTTTGCGGTATAAAGGAGACTCGATAAACAAACAAACAAACAAGGTAGCAGTAAGTCGTATTTTGACGGTTTTATTTCTATTTTTCAACCCTGATTGAAGTCACACTTTAAGGATTTATTCTAACTCTCCAACATCAAAGACCATAAAAGTATTTGACTTGAAATCAACTTGTGAATAAATTGAAACCAACTTATTATAAAAATAAAACAAAAGC
Source organism: Dirona albolineata (assembly GCA_031763155.1). Classification (NCBI taxonomy): domain Eukaryota; kingdom Metazoa; phylum Mollusca; class Gastropoda; order Nudibranchia; family Dironidae; genus Dirona; species Dirona albolineata. The sequence goes on from JARFNW010184469.1 coordinate 5,294, forward strand.
TCTTGAATATTTGAACCAAAAAGTGCATGGTGAGGTAAGAGCTGAAGAAAAAAAGAAAGTTTATGTATATATGCTTGGGATAGTATAAGCCATGGTGAAACGATAAAGAAGTGCCAAAGATTAAAGTATTCAAGATCAAAAACTAACGACTGATGTAAAAGATATGACTGTAATAAAGCAAAGAATCTCCGTCAGAGTGACAAATAAATCTTCTATAGTGAAGAAGTGCCAAAGGTTAAAGTATCCGAAGTCAAAACTTACGACTTATGTAAAAGATATGACTGAAATAAAGCAAAGAATCTCCGTCAGAACTAAAATCAAATTTTACTACAGTCAAGAGCAGTTCTCAGGGAAAAGAATTTTAACAAGAGAGCAAGATTTGCCTTTATATCAAAATGTCATTTCCAGTTTTTATCATCTGCTGTGTATATTATTTTTATGGATTCCAAAACTTGGGACTTGAGATAAAAACAGCAAAAGATGAGCAAAAGCAGTGGAAATGTAGCTGCACAGAAGGATCTTAAAAATACCTTAGACAGCTCTAGCTACAATTACCAGCTAAAAAGTTCTTCAAAACGATTCAGCAACTGAATTCTTTATGGCTGATTCAGTGTCTTTGTGTTATGCTTACCAAGCTATGTTCTACTTGTTTATATTTCAATACCTACGATGTTTTCACTTATTGTTGGGAACCGACACCAAGCACCTTTGGGAGTCTTATCATATGAATCATCGTCATTCATCATCATTCATCATCATCATCATCATCATCATCGCTACCACCATCACTACCACTGCAGCTGCCGCCGCTGTCATTGTGGTGTCATCATCATCATTGCCATTATCATCATCATCATCATTATCATCATCATCATCAACATCATCATCATCATCATCATCGCCATTATCATCATCATCATCATCGCTACCACCACCACTACCACTGCAGCTGCCGCCGCTGTCATTGTGGTGTCATCATCATCATTCTCATTATCCTCATCACCATTATCATCATCATCATCAACATCATCATCATCATCATCATCATCAACATCATCATCATCATCATCATCATCATCAGTAGTAGAAGTAATGGTATTGGTAGAAATGGTAATAGTAGATAACATCATACAAATGACATAGGTGATTATGGTACTTCAGGTTAAAACCACTTTATCATATTTTCAGTCCTCTTGCGTTAAAACAATTCTAAACATTTGTTTGACCAGCAATAATTGTGCTTGATGTAATCAGATGGTAAATCCCCCTCGTTTCTTTCAGGGGTTAGACACTGTAACACAGTTTGTTGGTCAACCACTAACACTGAATACCATCTAGCTATTCCGGCAAAGTATGCTGACCTCTCATGAGCATGGCTCAAATTCCTCAGTCATATATTTATATGTATATAAATTGTATTAAATGTATATAGATGTCTATATTTTTAGCTCCATGCATGAGTTTTAGGTCACCTCTGTATTTGCGTGCCATCACAGTTTTGTACATGTGCACTGTCTGGAACTGAGCATAGAGCTGGTCTCTAAACTTATTCGAGGAATAAGGTGTACAAAATAAATGGCACTGCAATGTTTTTCTACTGTCAGTTTAAAAAATAAAGCGATTTGGATAATAAAATAGAAAAAGAAAATAGAAAACAATAACCCACAAAACAATCATAAAATGGTGGTGGTTGTTTTGTTGTACCATAAAATGATTAAATGGTGGTGGTTGTTTTGTTGTACCATAAAATGGTGGTGGTAGTTTTGTTGTACCATAAAATGGTGGTGGTAGTTTTGTTGTACCATAAAATGGTGGTGGTTGTTTTGTTGTACAATAAAATGGTGGTGGTTGTTTTGTTGTACCATAAAATGGTGGTGGTTGTTTTGTTGTACCATAAAATGGTGGTGCTTGTTTTTTGTCATACCTTGTCAGTTGTGCCTAACAAGTCGCTGAGCCTCTTTGCTTTGTCGGACTGAGTTGACCGAACGGATCCACCCCCTGGAACAAGGACGAGAATAAAAGAGACGAGTTGTCATTGATAATTTCATTGAAAGAAATGATGCTTTAATGTTAGGAAATCTAAAAAGGGGAGACAATTTGAAGCATGAAGCATCTTTGTCCACAAACTCTGTTAATTATCATCACAGTTCAAATGTAATTAAGAAACTGCATTTTCTATCATCATGTGAATAAATGAGAATTTAAGGCAAATCGCAACAATGCATAATTATTTAAATATATACAATTTCACTTTATTCCTATCGTAAGATCGTAAGTACGTAAGTACGTAAGTACGTAACATCAAATATGCAAATCTTGTCTGATAAATCTTTGTTTTTGTCATCCTGATAGATATAAAATAAGCAATCACCACTACAATTTCATGCAAATGACGAATTCCATGCGTAGTACATAGTGCAAATGTATTGAGAAACTAGGGTCTGTTTATAAAGTAGAAATGTATTTAAGTAAATACACAAAATGTCAAATTCTGTGGTCAAACTAATTTATGTTTCAAACATGGCGAAAAATAAAACATCAAGTGATTATTTATGACATCAGCATACGTGAAAAAGACGAAAGACAGAAGCCTACATTTAGCTATTGATCGTATCTAATCTACAGCAGACAAAAATATAAACTAAAACAAAATAACTTACAAATCTAATATAGTTAAAAAGAAAAAGAAAGTAAAACCTTAATTGCACACTCAGTCATTAATGTATTTATACAGCGCTTATCCACGATCATCATTATGCTCCAAACGCCGTTCAATAGCATATTTGCATTTGCCATGGAAAAATAATGGAACTCTCAGCACTTAATACAACACACGTTGCTCAATTAGCGTGGATACAATTTTTGGACAAGTACAAAGCTGTTTTCAAACCGAGGGTGTTTGCATGTTGCCCACGGAATATTCACAAGACGAGTTTATTAACATCAAAATTAAAGAGAGTGATTCGTGTCTCAAACAAAATAAATTTGTATTGTGTCTTTATATTTAAATCTTATCTAAGGCTGGCTGCTTACAAGTAAAAAGATTTTGATATGTTATGTCATAAAATACAAATTTAACTTTTCTCAAGCAATTGTTCAATACATAATTTTTTTAAAATATGCAATTAACACCAAACAATAGCGTTAATTAATCCTCTGTATGAAACCAATTAATGTGATAGAGAAACACGAAAGAGAAAATAAAAGAATGAATGACATGAAACCAAAGAAGGAAATTACTGTAGAATCACACAAGTTTGCTATGAAACATGAAATAAAGCAACAACGTGCAATTTTATTTCACCATTATACAAAAGTACTCTAGTGATTTGAAGGCAAAGAAACAATTGATAAAGATCTCAACATTAATTTTTGTGTCTACAGAACAAAACAAAGATATAATCAGCGGGTAGATTTTAAAAACCAATTAAATCTTCTTTATATTCTTTTAGACACAGCATTTAAAACAAATCTTTTCACTTTTTGTTTGATTCTGATATGGATATTGAAACATGCATCAGACCCGAGAAAATCAGAAATTGTAGAGAAGTAAATAAAACAAATGTTCATGAAAAAGAAAAACTTCAATTAAAAAGATGTGAAAATCTAATTCATTCTGATACAGCACAGAAACTGTCCAATGTTACATTCTATAAGACGAGACTTGAAAGAACGTTTCCAGCCTTTGTCGGTAATCCTACATTCTGTTTTCTTCAAAGCTCGACAGAAACAGACAACGATAAACACAATTAATCTTTTTTTTCAAATGAGGAATTACCATGTTGCCATGGTAATATAGACTCAATTTTAATGACCATATCCATGCCAGATTAAATCATGCTCTTGACTCATCCAATATTCTACATCTTGAATTTATGAAGCTCGAAAATATTACAAACATCAAAACTAACAATTAGAAATGCTTTTATTTCAGAGTAATAATAAAAAACAAAACAACAACAACTATTGTTTAGAATTTAAAGCATAAACATAAACAAAGTTTGTAATTTACTTGTTTGAAATATTTATCTATCCCTTCATAAATCTAATATCTACAACATTGATATCCTGCAAACATGAACATCAGTTTTACTAAAAGCAGCAACAACAATTAGTTTTGAAATGAAAAATAATATAATAACTGAAACACAAATTAATATATTAGACTTGAGTAAAATAAGGAATATTACAATAAATCTGTCACAACGATTAATCTGCTAGATTATAGCACTCGGTTACATAAATGATAAAACCACTCAGATACAGACAACAGGTCTTGTACGTCTACCTGTCATGGTTTGGCATTTTGGGGTAAATAGACCCCTGGTTTCCGCCGTTTCCTCGTTCTCTTCCTCTTCGACTTCGCTCGTCCAGACTCCGCGTTCGGTGTTCGCTGCCTCATCAGTGAAAGCAATGTTAGTCAGACCCAATGTTTTCTCAGTGTTTTTATGTGGCAACAACATGCATTTGTCAATGATCTTATTTGTTTTTTGTCTGTTGTGTTTGTGTCTACTTCTGTGTAAAACCTGTCGGGGAATGTTTGCCCTTTTTTGACAGAGATCATCCTCTGGGGTGAGTGCAGTGGTATACAGTGTGTTAGAAAATGAAGTTTTATCGTGAGAACCATGGGACTGCCAATCATCATCAACGACACACAGAGAATTGTTACATCCTGCAAAACTCGGACAGATATAATTATTTTTCAATCTTAACGAGTGACCAAATTTTGGAGATGTTTTTAATTTGAAAGCTTTGAAACTTGTTCCTCGTGTTTGACTTGACTTGCAACGCAATCTTTTTATTTTGTGAGAGGAGTACGTCCAGCTGTTTGAGCGGCTAAAATTGCAATTTTTATCGCTGTTCATCATTAAAGATTTTGTCTTTCTAAAATTTGAAAAAGATGGACTCCAAATTACATCATCAAGGGAAATTCTGTCCGTACCAGACACTGAAGGCGATGCTGGCGACGGCCACTGTTGTGATTTAAAATCTTTAAAACAGGAGGAGCATTTATCATCACCGTCTGCTGTTAATGAAACGCAGAGCGGATAGTTTAGATTAGCATCAGTTTTCAAAATAACGCTTTCATTGTTATTGTTGTTGTTATTATTGTTTTTGTTGTTGACATTGTTGTTATTATTCATAATTTCATAACCATGACTAATCCCACAGTCAGCGTTCATAGTCATGTAAAATCTACAAGACTGATCGCCGTCTTCATCATGCGACATCTCATTACATCTTGGAAAAGTTAAATTCTTCTTTTTATTTTTATGTGATTTGATATAAGACGAGAAAAATTGAAATTTTTGTTTCAGCTTTTTCTCTTTTTTAGGCTTGACTTGACAACGATTGCCGGTTGGATGACTTATCGTACGATTATGTTTCTTCCTATATTTTTCATCATAGCCTGATTTGACACTATAATCTTCACAGATATTGAGTGACGCCGGATTTTCCCCTAAATCAGTTTGAGCCGTGCAGGGAATGAGATAGTCATGGTTTTGAGAATTCAAATCACCAAAGCGGTGGGTGGGATCAGACAGTTGATAAATGGAGGATTGTGTCGAATGGTGAGAGATGACGTCACACAAGGACGTCGAATTTTCATTTGAATTGGAGTCATCAGTTAAGGGTGGGACTGTGTCGTAGTTATGATGATTGGCTAGTTCCCACGGTCGGGCGTAGTCGTGTATTTGTGGGATGTCCCAAGGGTGGAAGTAGTGGGTGTTATTTTGGTCACCATGGCAACGGTGGTGTTTTAGTATGGGATTTAAAATGGGTATTTCTGGTAATGGCCGTTGGCTATTTGGGTGGTTGGTGGAGAGAGGTGTGGGAGGATGAGGAGGAGGAGGAGGATGATGAGGATGGTGGTTAGGATGAGGGTGGCTCATGCGGGTGGTAATGGCTGTGGAGTGAAAAGAGTAAACAAAAAGGCCATGCAGCATGCAACCAAGGATGGGTGGAAAGCAAACGGGGTCAAGGTCAAACTAAAAAGGTCGTAATAGCATTGGTGCGTTCACAGGTCAAACTGAATGGGTAATCAAAATAGCGGGCTTTGCACAATTTTCACGCAAGCGTAACATAAGGCCATAAAACAAAACAAAAGAATAGAAAAATAAAAACCAAAAATGTGAATTATGAATTATAAAAAAATGACTATTAATTGATCCAAAGAAAATTTTCGCTGGAAATCAACTTTAACTTAAAAGGAAAGGAACAAGGGTTAAAAAATTAATCCAAATAAATTCTTTACTGCAAAGAATGCATAAAATATGAGCCGGTTTGGCAAAAAAAAGCATTAAAAATCTTAAGAGGGTAGGAAAAAAATGAGCCACACTTTGAACAAAAATAAAATTCTTCCAAAAAAGCAAACTGCAAATAAATATATTTTGGTTGATAAACAGAAAAGTAAAACACGCAAAAACCAAATTGTGCTTGAATGGAAACATAAGGAAAAACTTTTTGGGTACGCTATTCATTCTCCTCCATAACTATGGAATGTTTTAACACGTTCATCTCACATAATACGGATCTGTTTTACATCAGATCACCACTGGTGTGATTTTTGGCTTTACTAATATTTGTTGCATCCTTGGGTAGAATGTTTGAGATAAATCATCAATTGCCTTAACAGCGGTTAAAAATCACAGATTTAAAAATGATTTTACATTCCCTCTTAACTTTTAAAACTTCATTGTTTGTTAATTTTGTTGTCAATATTTAAATCAATGGAATTCATACAACGTTTATTGACGATCATCATCATCGTGCTCTAAGCGCTTTACAGTATGTAGCACATTTGCCCCGAGACTAACGTACGAAGTCATGAGTGAGAGCAGTGGATAAAAAGATTTGTTCTAAAAAGGTTCTTAAGCTTCTGGTTGGATAGCCTTTGGTACTTTGCCACTTTTCAAACGACTAGAATGTGTTTATGTATATTATGTGTTCTTCTATTTCAAAACTACTCAATCATGGGTTTTTTAAAAAAAAACATTTTAAAAAATGAGGGCAAGAACAAAGGGGAATCACTCACAAAAAGAAATGATAAAACACCAAAGGTGATGGCAACGAAAGGGTGGATAAAAGGAATCAATTTTGATTGATGAACGGTCCGTGTCAATTTGAGGGGGTAGATTATGGAGAATATTATGTATTTATGACAACACAAGTTTTAGTTCAGGTTTATGTTTGTGGTAGGTATCTGTATCTGTATCTGAATCTGTAAATACACTTGAAATTGTATAAAGGTGTTTCTGTGTTGACTAAATCTGATATTACGTGTATGCGTGTATGAACTAATGTTTCAAAAACATTATAACATATTTCGTGTGTATATATGAGACACAAACATGAATGAAGTATGAGGATTACTGATGGTGAGATAACGTATGAAATTCTTACCATGATTACGTTATGACATAATATGGAATATGATAATATCCGTATCAAAACAAAATGGAGGATGAATGAATCCATAAAATCAAATCCATATACTTTCACCCGATACTTTTACTCTGCGTACAAACAGTGCAATTTAAAATGACAACACGAGGAAGAATGAAATGAAAGCATGAATATGACGTGTGCTTTGAAAAAGAATGTAAAAAATGTTGCTTACCATCAACGGACAAAGGCGAAAGACGTGCAATTTCCTCAAATGTCATATGGAGACATTTCTCTTCAAACTCTTCCAGCGTGCTTAAAATGTCTGCAAAACATGGCCGCTCTTCGGCATCGAAACTCCAACATTTTCGCATTAAAGTATACCTGGGGGGAGTAATGGAAACGTTAAAATATTGAATAATAATAATGATGATGATGATGATGATGATGATGATGATGATGATGATGATAATAATAATATCAATAATAACAATAATAATAATAATAATAATAATAATAATAATAATAATAATAATAATAATAATAATAATAATAATAATAATAATTTACTTTAATCCCACCAGGGAAATTCTTTTTACAGGCGTGCATAAAAATTACAACAATATGTATAAGATAAAGAACATTGATAGAAATATTATCATGTATAATCATAATGCTTACATTTCATCTGCACATTTTTCTGGCCGTTCCAACTTTCCGCCCGCCCTGACGAAATGTAACACCTCTATGTTGGTGCGGGCGGGGTAAGGCTGCTGGCCGAGAGTTATCACCTCCCACATCATGACGCCAAATGCCCTGGGAAGAAATAAATTTAAAAAATATATATATAAATAAATATTTTTGAAAAAAAAATGAAAAAAAATAAAAATGAAAAAATAAAAAAAATAAAAAAAATAAATAAATAAATAAATAAATAAAGTTAAGATTGATTGCTAGAATAGATAAATATATATCAATATAGAATAAATGAATGAAAATCAAATTTATTGCCACAATTATGAACATAACGATAAAAAATCAAAAAATCAATGAAAAATCTATCAAATAGAAAATATTCTAATTAAATTATATTTAAAATTAAAAAAAATATAATCATAACTTTAAAAAATAAATAAAAATCAAACGAATTGCTAAGATGTATGTAAAAAAAACCACCCCATAATTGAATTATATCAAATCCATTACCAAAATGAGGAATATAACGATAGAAAAAAAACAAAACTTATAAATTGCTGGGATCAACTCCAAATTTAAAAAATTCATATTAATTACTAGAATATTATGACAAAAAAACTAGAATAGACTTTTTGTCTCCAACATTTGTGCGATGAAATAATTGGACTAACCAGATGTCAGACTGGGTCGTAAAGAAGCCGTCCACCAACGATTCCGGAGACATCCATCTCACAGGAAGCAGTCCCTCTCCTTCCTTCCTGTAGTAATCATGCTTGTAGATGTCTCTGGCCAGACCGAAATCTCCGATTTTCACGACCATATTGCTGGGAGATTTGGACGAGACGAGGCAGTTTCTCGCCGCCAAATCTCTGGGGAAGTGAATAGATTATGGATTTTAATTTGGTATCTTAACGATTGCCATTGACATTAGACGTCTAGGCATTTTGATAAAAATTGATCTAGTACCCATAAAATTGATCTAGTACCCATAGAATTGATCTAGTACCCATAAAATTGATCTAGTACCCATAAAATTGATCTCATACTCATAAAATTGATCTAGTACCCATAAAATTGATCTCATACTCATAAAATTGATCTAGTACCCTAAAAATTGATCTAGTACCCATAAAATTGATCTAGTACCCTAAAAATTGATCTAGTACCCATAAAATTGATCTAGTACTAGTACCCATAAAATTGATCTAGTACCCATAAAATTGATCTTGAATTCCTAAATTCTAAAACCAGGCAAATGAATCCAGGCAGGTCTTACCTGTGTACAAAATGCATGTCTTCTAAATATTTACAACCCCTTGCAACATGCACACAAATCTTGACAAGTTCAGGAAGCATCAGTTTGGCCGGGGTTGTCTGGAAAAGAAAATATGACAAGATGGTTAAAATGGGTCATAGGAGAAATCACTTAGTTTGAAAAACGCAAAAAGTTGCTCTAGTTCTATTTTTGGAAATAAGGTGGAGAAAATATTCTGAAGAAAGTAGCTTAATAATAACTTTTACTATTTTTGTTATTGTTGTTTATAATATTATATTTATATATGGCTACATTACGCTTAAAAAAGATAAATTCTGAATTTGCAAAATGATGTTTGTCTGTATCATTTTCATGTGTAATTTATATAAGCTTTGTGTTATAATTGATATTCCTAATTACGATTTTAGTGGCATTGGTTTGGTGTAGTGTGGTATGGCATGACGTGGTGTGGTGTGGTATGGCATGAAATTATATGATATAATATGGTATGATATGGTACCTTGTGGTGTGGTTTTGGCGTGGTGTGGTGTGGTGTGGCATGGTTTGGTATGGTGTGGTGTGGTGTGGTGTGGTGTGGTGTGGTAAGTAAAGTAATAAAGTAAAGTACAGTAATAATCAATTTATATAGCACACAAATCCACCAAGGTGCTCTAAGGCGCTCACAGCATAAACAAAAACATACATGTCATTGAAAAAGAATATAAATATACACAACTAAAAACTAAAAATTATAAATAGCTAGTCAAAGGCCTTCCTGAATAGCTCGGTCTTCAGTAAACGTTTAAAAGATTCAAACGTGTTGTGGTGTGGTGTGGCATGGTTTGGTATGGCGTGGTGTGGTGTGGCATGATTTGGTGTGGTGTGGTGTGGTGTGGTATGGCATGAAATCATATGATATGATATGAAATGAATATCTGGGTTTAAAAGACTTACAGAGGTAGCCCTACAACTTCTGATGAATGAGAGAAGGTCTCCCCCTTCCATCAGCTCCATAATGATAAACTGGGGATCATTGTCCAGACAGACACCCAGCAAGCTCAGTATGTGTTCGTGTTGGAAGTTTTTCATCAACAAAGCCTCTTTCAGGAACTCTTGCTTTTCTTGATCAGAAGCACTTTTGCGCAAAGTCTGTGAACGAATCATGTTATCAATGTCAAATCTATGAAGCGATAATTGTCCAATTATATTCATGACCAAAAAGATGTTGATGAAAAAAAGATTAGTACTAGTATTGCAGTGAATAAAAAATGTAAACAACCTGCCTTCATGGGATTGTTTCCAGATGTGAGGGCTGAGAGGTTAACAGCAAACTCTCATGGCAAAGGTCATGTGTTCGAAGTCTACCCTGGGGTAAATGTGCTACTGTAAAGTGCTTAGAGCATGATCGTTGATAAGCGCTATATAAATGCCATTTATTATTATCATTTTATTATTATTACCCGTCACCCAGTTACTTCTTCTTGGACAAGGCAATTGTCTGACTTAATCCAGGTGTAGAGATAAGTACCAGCTAACAACTGTGGAAGTAATCTGCGATAGACCAGCGTCATACCAAGAAGGATGACACTGACATATTATTGCCACTCTTTCCGCTTCACGCCACGGAAACTGTGACAAGCACCTGTTCTATGGTGGCAGTTAAGGAATTTGCTTTACCTGAGATCATTCCCAGGTGTGATTAAACACACAAGGCATTGTTGTTACCCACCTTGACAGCACACTTTGTCTCCCCCGATTCGTCCCCTAGGATGTTCTTGGCAAACCCTTCGAACACCTCCCCGAAGGCCCCGCTTCCTAGGAATGTGTGAAGCACCAGCTGACTGCGACTGAAATGGGGAAGCTTAGCAATCTCCTCGTCCGTGCATTGAATGCTGTGGGGGTGGGGGTGAGGGGGGGGGAGGAGAAAACATGGAAGATGAAAAGGACGAATAATGTAAATGTCTGGGAAAAGAATATAATTGGTTGGAGGTTGGAGGAGAACGCTAGAACATTGAGGAGGTCAGAAGTGATTTGGTAAGCCAGAGATATGGTCTGTCACAGATGGAAGGAGAGAAGGAGAGGGGAAGAGAGAGAGAGAGAGAGAGAGAGAGAGAGAGAGAGAGAGAGAGAGAGAGAGAGAGAGAGAGAGAG
>JARFNW010184580.1:0-16776 GCA_031763155.1 Dirona albolineata
TTCTTCTTCTTCTTCTTCTTCTTCTTCTTCTTCTTCTTCTTCTTCTTCCTCTTCCTCTTCCTCTTCCTCTTCTTCTTGTCTTCCACATTAATTTGTTATTGACTACACCCAAAGTCCTGTTTTCTTTATGAACTCGACTGTCTTCTTCAAGTCCTTCAACCTTTCAAACAGTTTTTTCTCTTCTTTCGGGTGTCTTCTCCTCGGGCCAGTCAGTATCTGTCTCTCAGGCAATTGGAAAATCACATTTATTTCTGCAAAACATTATGCTCTGTGGTCTCTGCCTCCTTAGGCCGGGCGTCCACTGCCAGTTTTGGTCAGCTGCGCATGTGACTAGCAGGTGAGTTGTTATTGTTTTGACTATTATTTGTCAAGTTTTCAGCCTGCTAGTCGCCTGCTAGTCACATGCGCAGCTGACCAAAACCGGCAGGGGACGCCCGGCCTAATCAGACAAACAAAATGGGCAGTCTGGTATATTACATTTTAATATTATGTTCGTTGTTCTTTAGAAATGGTAGAACAACAAGTGGAACGGTCCATTGATCTTTGACATTCAAGATTTGTTTGAACGTAATATTATTATGAATGAATTAAATAGTAACAAAAAAGAAACAAGCAAACAAAATGATTAGAGTTGAAGCCAGATCAAAATAAGCTGTCAATAAGTAGGAATTTATTATATTATTATAGAGAACTATTTGACTTCCGGTAAAAAACGTTCTGCTTTGAAAGGATTCTGTTGGTCTTCAAGTATCGTCCAAAAGCCGGTAATCGTCTGCTATATAGGTATTTACTTGGCCTGTACTATATCGATGGGCATCACTGAATTGTAATCGTATTTTCATACCTCTTTATCGACCTAATACTGAATGCCGTATGCACCAGCTCTCTAAAGCGGGAAACACTGAAGTTTCGAGTAAATACATTTTGCCGCCTTTTGCCATGACACCTTGTATTGCTGCCGTCGGCATCCGTGACGTCACAGAATATCGATATTATAGTATGATCCAATGGACGTGCTGGTGCATAGTAATGGGGAGTTAGCACGGGAATGGGGTCATTTGGTGCCTTCTTTTGTGTGTGTGCGTGTGTGTGTGTGAGTGTGTGTGTGTGTCTTTTTGCATATTTTGTAGTAACGTTCATGATATAACGAGGTTTATAGTCTATTGCTATATCGAGTCCCATGTATAGAGCTGAAAATAGTATAGGGGCCAGCTATGTGCCTAGCTCTGAAGGGTGTATACTACACATGCAAGTAAAGTAAATCAAAATGTTAACGAGGACTAACGACTAACGACACCAACTACATAACCCTTTATGACTAGAAAGACTTTGCATCAGGGATTGAAGACAAGCAGGTGATGATCCCACCGTGTCCAAACACATTTACCAGTAAATTGGACAACAATGAACCACGAGCAAGGTCCATACCGTTTACCGATAATAAACCCTCTGTTTTTACCATAATGGTTTGTCGTTAGTTACAGGACAACTAACGGGGAGCTAACATCAGGGGCCGTATACACAGACCACACGTTAACTGTTAGCACATTTTGGCACAATTTTATACTTTAAAAATGACATGAATAATACAATGATTCATGCAATGTTGTGAGTATAATTCACTGCAATAAGGTGGTGCCAAAATATTCTAACAGTTAACGTATGGTCTGTTAATACCGGCGCTGGCCTTGACAACACTGTACCACGTGGCCCATGCATTTTTTTAACAGATAAACACATTCTTTTTACCCTTATGGTTACTCTTCAGTTACAGGACAGCTGGGAGCTGACACCTGTGTCTCGACTGTGCCATGATGCCCATGCATTTTACTGATAAACACATTCTTTTTGCTCTGATTGTGATAGGTCAACTAGGAGCACTATCTACCACCTGGGCGTGATGGAGCCAATTTACAAAATGCTCCTTTCGCCCCAAACAGTCAGACAGTGCACAATATGAATGTTGGAAAGGTGACTCTTTGTCTCTCTAGGTCTTCTTTTTCGTCATAATGAAATCGTGCGCCATGGTGTTTTGGTGTGCATAATTTGAATTTCTTTGATGAACAATAAGTTCATTCACACCAATTGGTGTGCACAGCAGGTGGGGGCGGCGTTGTTATTTCATTCCAGCGCCGGTATTCACAGACCATACGTTAACTGTTAGCACACTTTGGCACAATTTTATAATTTAAAAAAATACATGAATAATGCAATGTTGTGAGTATAATTCACTGCAATAAGGTTGTGCCAAAATGTTCTAACAGTTACAGTAGGTAAAACAAGAAGAGATAAAATTAGAAACACCAGAATATGGGATGAAGTAAATGCAGAAAGCTTAGAAAGTAAGATAGAGAGAAATCAACTTAGATGGTTTGGGCATGTAAATAGAATGAATGAAAGTAGGATTCCAAAGCAAATTCTAGTATGTAGACAACAAGTTAAATTACCAAGAGGTAGACCAAAGAAAGTATGGCGAGAAACAATATCAGAGGTAATAGAAAAGAGGGGGTGTAAGTATTTGGATGTAAAGGGGGAGACTGTGGATAGAGATCAATGATGAAAGTTTGTCCTCACTTAACCTTAAACCGAAAGGTAGAAAGGAAATTGATAAAGAACAACGGGTTGTTGGGTTGCTCAGTTCTATTACGGACACTACCATGTAAAACAGGAAAAACTAAAAATGCTTTTGTGCCTCCATTTTTGACTGTTTACAAGAGAAGGTTGTCAATTCATTAAAATTGTAGTACGCCTACGCTCGTTCCGCGGAAAGTTGTTAAAATGCAGATCTTATGAAATTAACCCCAAATGAAATGCAGCAAAGTAGGATAAAAATGTGATAATTGAAGGGTTAATTTGCTTGCCGGAGAGAGGGATACTTATTGCAGTATATATATATTATATAGTCACATGAAATTCTGTCATATCAGATCTGTATTTTCTAATGATGATATAATATTATTCTATTTGTTCTCGTTTTCCTTCTAACGTTCATGTGCATGAATCTGATGTTGAACCATACAGCCATCTTTCTTAACTCTAATTTGTGAATAAATTAACACATTTTGCGTTGTTGGTTGAAAAAATGTGAGAAAAAAACCCTGAACTGAGTGGCGCCAAATTTTCAACATATTTACTGTAAATCGGACGATTAACAATGGGTAAAGAAAAAAAATTTGACTGTGTCACTGCTTTAATCTTCGCTTTGAAATATCTGCATTTTGCGTGAAATATGAAGTCTCTTTATTCCTTGAATATTTGTCAGGGATGGCTGGTGGATCTAGTCAACCGGTTTGGCTCCTTGGATGGTTTCAAGATTCTTCAAGACCGATTTTTCAAGGGACCGTCTTTGACTGTACCCGTTGTGGCTGCTTTGATCAAGTAAGAGATAGCTATTACTATTACAGTATGTTGTAGATGTTTGTATACATATAGACAATGTGTCCTTCCAGTGAATTTTTCTGAAATTGAATTGACTCGTGCAAACCTTGTGTTTTGTCTGCTGTCCTCGGTACAGTGTTACAAACATGCATATGATACGTTAATTTGTGATGAATGACATGCCATATCATTTAGTAACCCTTAAGCTTGTAAGATTGATGACCTAGGTGTTGTCTCATTTCCTCTTATGATGAAGAAATTTTTGTGGTTATTTTTTGGTTGTTTGTTGTTGTTCCACAATGGTGGAAGAAGTCACTTGTAAGTGTTAGGAGTACTAATATGATATGCCCAAAAGAAATATGTTTGCCTGCCTTTTAAATGAATGATCAATTACAATGTGTTTTTTTATTGACTTTTTTTATTTTTTTGTTTTCCTCTCTTACAGACCTTTTGGACTTTGCAGTGAAGTTTTAACACCTCACACAGTGGAAAAGTACTTCATGCCTATTGTGGTAATGCACCTTTGATAAAAGAATGTATCGGAGACCTGGCATCTTGCCCATGCAGCCATTTTAATGAAGGCCTTAATGACAATAAAAGCCTGGATACTGCCTTATCCATGAAAACAGTTGTAGAAAAGAGTAGAGCTGTCTGAGGGTGTCGTATTATATATCTGAAGAATTATGAAAAATTTACATTCACAAGTTATTATAGTAACTAAGTTTAAAACCTTAAAGTAAACTATAAGAGTGATTATTGTCTTATAAGCAGGGAGTTTGTGGGCTTATATAAATGTTTATTATTATTATTGCGTCTTTTCAGTTTGAAAGCTTTATAAATGTATTGGTGTAACCGAGATGCCTTAATAATAAAATTCTGTTGCGTATTTCATCTCAATAGATTGAATATTTTTCAAACTTATTTCTTGCAGGAAAGAGTGCCTAAATTCTTAGATAAATTGACAGACGAAGAGCTGAAGAAGGAGTCCAAAACTGAGGCAAAGAACGATGCCTTGTCATCTATAATCAAAGCATTGAAACAGCTAGTCAGTCGTCTGCCTAATCAAGAAGAGACGGCTAAAAGTTTAGAAATATTCAGACTGAAGATGATCTTGAGGTTTGTAACAAGTCGCGCTGGTTTCAGATTATATCACAATGATATTGCTATTGGGCAATGAACCCCTTGGGTACTTATTACTTTTCATAATTGCAATGAGCAAAATGATTGTTTCCACCCATTGTTTTATGGTTTTGACTTTCTCTGCCTTTAAGAGTCTATTTAGCTTGACTCTGTGGTTAGGTCTCTTTAAATTTAATTTGCTTTTTGGGGTGTTAAAACATCATAATTATATATTGACGGGTAGTTTGATGTTATCATTTGCTTGAAAGACTATCGTAAGCCTAATTCACACTTGCATTCTTCTTCACCTGATGAAATTAAATATAATAGAAAAAACATGAGACCGTTATTGTACTTGATCACAATATTTATTGTTTTGCTTTGTCTTAAATTACCCAGATTACTTCAGATATCGTCTTTCAATGGCAAGATGAATGCCCTGAATGAAGTGAACAAAGTGATCACCAACGTCAGCTTTCAGGCCAACAGTCGGCACTCTAGTATTGATGAAGATGAGTGGCTGACGGCAGACAAAATGGCTGTAAGTAATTACAAATTGTGCTGATCTTTCCTCTTTTTTGTGTTTGTTTGTTTTTGGCCCCGCCCCCATTACTACACAGTGCAGACCACCATGCTCCAGTCAGTGCAGAAGGGACCTTTTATGTGGTTACTTGGTGTCTCAGTTCATTGCTACTTGTGTTAGATAATTTTCATACATTTGATTGACAGAATAGTTGGTCGGATGTCTTGTCTTCTGTTCAATAACACGGAGGACGTGTTTGTTGTGTTCTCTGCATAACACTCTAACATTTCCCTACCATTATTATGATAACGGCAGGTGTGTAAATTCATACCAAGCATAGCGCAGCTTAGATGAAGCAGTCTTAACATTCACAAACAACGTATACAATCACTTAGACATCCCTAAAACTTATTGTAGAATCCTATTTGTAGATTTCTCCTCTGCTTCTAATACCATCCAACCTCACTTATTAATTAAAAAAACTCTCTAATCTTAAAGTTAATAACTATGTTGCTGCATGGGTGCTTCATTTTCTAACTGAAAGATTTCAATATGTTGAGGTGGGTGGGAAAAAGTTGAATGTTATGTTATATACCCAGTATTGTTTACCATCTACACCAATGATTGTATCAGCTCCAACACTAATGTACCTTTAATTAAATTTGCTAATGTCACTTCCCTTCAAGGCTCGATTTTTAACAAAAATGTATATGACTACAAATCTGAGATCAATAGATTTATCTCCTGGTGTGATGATGATTTCTCATCTTTTGCGCAAAACATGCTTTGTGGCATTAATATAAATAAGATAACATTCTATTTAAACTCAAAATTCTTTTTGCTATAATGATTATGCTTGACATTTTCAATATCATTGTTCTTCTCTCTTTCTCCTCTCTGTCCCCCCTCCCCCAAACCCCTCTTTAATTTCCTATAAATAGGAGTGGATCCAACAGAACAATGTTTTGAGTATCGTCTTGAGGGACAGTTTGCATCAACCTCAGTATGTAGAGAAATTAGAAAAGATCCTACGCTTTATGATCAAGGAGAAAGCTCTCACTATGGAAGACCTTGATAGGCTATGGGATGCTCAGGTATTGTCAAATGCTGTCATAAAATATTTAGTTAGATATTTTTGATAACTCTTTCAAAAGATAATTTTTAACTTAACAATTTTTTGGGGCAACTCAAAAGCTCCGACTTTGCATTCAGAATTCACATTGAAAACCATTCCTGATAATCCATACGATTTTTGTCTTCTCCAGTCGGGCAAGCATGATGCCATTGTGAAAAATGTACATGACCTATTGGCCAAGTTAGCCTGGGATTTCTCTGCCGAACAGTTGGATCATCTATTTGAATGTTTCCAGGTTGGTCTTTATAATGGGTTTGTCATTATTCTACTCAGATTTCGAAATATTTAAATGATCTTGATATGTCAGATAATTTTTTAATTCTTTACCTTTTCTGTTAGGTACACAAAAAAGAAAAATTGTGAAAACAAGGAGGATTCGACGATAGAAAATAAAAAAAATATATAATTGTGAAATGTCAAATGTATTTTATTAGTATCTCACCAAAATGTGTTTTGCTTCCTCTAGGGTTCATGGAATAATGCAACCAAAAAGCAGCGTGAAAAGTTATTAGAATTGATCCGGCGACTGGCAGAAGATGACAAAGAGGGTGTGATGGCCCATAAAGTAAGTTATGAGGGGTTTCAGTATGCAATTTATTTTTGCACTGTGTATGGAAATAGTAAGTTTTAGGGCATAATATGTATGTCAAAGCATTTTTGAAATTTGGGCAATGAATTGTTTGCAATTCACCAGTAGACAATGAAGTGTGTTATTTTGATAGAATAGAATAAACTTTTATTGTGACCAAAGGAAATTTCTGTTAAGGAATACATGACTAATCAATAAGCAATTTAAACACAAAACAGCCGAGTTGCATTAGATTCTATTTGTGACCATGTTGACTTTGGTTCCTTCCAGGTGCTGACTCTGTTGTGGAATCTGGCCCACAGTGATGATGTTCCCAATGAGATTATGGATCAGGCCCTTAGTGCTCACATTAAAATTCTCGACTACAGTTGCTCACAGGTAATAAAAGATTGATATTTTAACACCCCCATTGCACAATCCATATTTTTATGATTGGTCCCTTTGGGGATATTCATCTGTTTTATTTTCATCAATGCATAACCAACATCATGTTTTGATTGATTTTTCTACTCTTTCAGGATAGAGACGCTCAGAAGTTACAGTGGATTTCAAAGTTTGTGGAAGAATTGAAGAATGAACAGTGGGTTTTACCAGCGTTGAAACAAATTAAGGAAATCTGCACTCTTTTCCCTGAGGTCAGTGCATATTTTTTTCCCTCCTTGAGAATACTGCCACTGTCATTGATTAGTTACTTTCAGCTGTACCAGTTCTCTGGCATGTGCTAGAATGTACAGATTATTGATTTTCACTGTCAGTCACTTCCAGCAACAGATGTTTTTAATAGCTTAAAAGTGATGATGAATCCAAAAGATGGTCTCTGAGTAACTGATGATATTACCATGCACTGCTCATTGTAATAACACATTTAAGAAAGGCATAAAAATACTAAATCGGTGGTTATGTTCCTCTTTTTTAAAATTAGAAATTGATGAAAGGCATACATTTGATAGATAATAGTAAAGGCATACATTTGATAGATTATAGTATATTTTGTGAGATCAACCTTTGAAAATGATCTATGTATTACATCCTCTTGTAACATTGTAATTCTTCTTTCAGATTAGACTTGAAGTTGTTAACTTTTTAATGTTATCCTTTTTAGCTATGCCATATTTAAAAATCAAATATATTTAATCAGGGTCAAATTTTCTCATTTTCACCAGGCCCCCCAGAATTTCCCCCACACCCAGAGGGCTCCCCACATTTACTACAGAAACAATGTCATCGGACAGCTGCAAACTCAGCATTCCATCGTCGTGCTAGTCTCTCAGAACCTGTCTGTATATATGAACAAGCGAAGAGTTTATGCCGAAGGTAAGAATAGTTACTAATTTGTTATTATTGATTTGATTTCCCGGCACGTCAAGCTTAAAATATGCATCATAATAATTTATGCTGTTGGTTGTTCAGGTCACAGCGACTATGGGATAGACTTTTAGTTTGCCTCCCGAGCTGTATCGGTTTCACCCGACTAGTAAAGGTTGGTCCGGGGTCACATGGTAAAAATTTACCTGCTCGCAGTTCACTTGCAGAAGCTGATTTTCGTTTTTAGTGAGCTTTGAAAAATATTCATAATAGCTTAAGTTGAATAATTGAAAAGATTCTAAAAGCGCCATCAGATGGATTAGATATAGATAGAGATGCTACAGCAAACTAGATAAAGCTAACTTATACGATGACAAAACAGTATGCATGTAAACAAAGTGAAAAATTCATATTTCCTCGTAATCTGATACGTACATTTGCATCAGGATAACTTAGATGAAGTGTTGTAAAGAGCGTTTTTAAAATATGGATAAAATTTGAGACAGAAAAGGGGTGTTAGATGTAATAATTGTTACTGATCATACCTGGCAGTTGTCATGGCTCGAAACGTCCTCACCACAGTCGACCATCAACCTGTCAAGATTGGCACGCCTCGTGCATAATTAATGGCTTTTTTGGTCGTCAACTAAAACGCATGTTTTTCGCTGCCCTGAGGTGCAAAAATTTATATCCAAGAGCAGTGTCATTTTTGTAATGTGCCAAATTCTTACGACGCACCTTATTAAGCGATTGATCTTTCTTTATTATTTTATTCTACATTTATATTCTTTGAACAGCTCACCCAGATGAAGATCCAACAACTATATTACCAGATGGTCGCTTCAATCATAATCTCCAGGTTGCTGAAAGGCTTCGGTTTCTCAGGTAGGGAATGATTGATATTGGAATGACATTTTTAGAATATATACAATTATGTTGTCCTCTAAATCCTGGTTGACAACATATCCTAGTGCCATGTGTCTTGTGTTGACCATTTGATTATTTTATCAGTTGATATATTTTTAAAATATTGAACCTGTTGTTACCGTAACAATACATATCATCAACTGCATTGGCCTGAAAGCTTATTTTGTGTCAGTATTTCATTTTAATGGCTTCTCAATCCTTCCCTATGACAGATTCCTGCTGAAAGATGGACAATTATGGTTGTGTGAAGCTCAAGCTGGTCAGGTAAGAAATGAAGGCAGAAATTGTCTTGTATGGACATGTTTTGATTACTACGGGGAGAGAAGAGTTTTGGTTACTACGGGGAGAGAAGAATTTGTTTTGTGGTGACTTTGATGTGTCAGTACTCCTGTTGTTGCCTACATTTACATATTTTAAAGCCATTTTTAACAACTGTCATGGCTTATACTTTTTGAGTGCAAAGTTAAGAGATCACGGATGAGGCAAGGGGTAAATTTTACAATTTAGACTTGTATGAAGTATGAAGATGGGTTATCAAGGCTTGCTATGTATATTTTCTGTGAAATCCAAGCCCTATGCCATACAAATTAAATTGTCTGTTTTATGAAGAAAAAATGATTAATTGGGTGTATATTTATTAAGCAAATTGTTATTATTCCAATCCTTGTTTCTCTGCAGATCTGGAACTGTTTGGCTGAGAATGCAATCTACTTCTCTGACAGGGAGGCTTGTTTCAAATGGTTTGCAAAGGTAATAAGCATCTCTTTTCCTTCAAATAATTAGAATGGCCTTTTGTTTCCATGTACAATAGCTTTATTTTTAAAAAAAATGACATGCCACTGAACATACCTTAACTTATAGGTCTGTTTTGTAAATCTTGAATATCTCAAGGGAATTCTTCTTATGACAATATTTATCTCTTTAGACTGTGGTCCTCAGGAGACAGGAAAACGGATCTTAAGCAGATTTAACATGTATACTAAATTTATGGTCCTATTGCTGTCATGGCTGCTTTATAAAGGTGGTCTTAGATAAGTTTTCTTTGTCTAATAAGATTCTCCACATTTCACATGTTTGATTTTTTCCTAATCCCCTTTTTTTTGTTTTTATTTTTTCAGTTGATGGGGGAAGAACCCGATTTAGACCCAGAGATTACTAGGGATTTCTTTGAACGCAATATACTTCAGCTGAATCCAGACTTGTTGACAGAGCATGGAATGACGTAAGTGAAAGGCATTGTGGGTGGAAAGAATTTCTTTAACAATTTTGAATCAAGGTTTGGTGTTAGTTTGGAGATGCGCATTAAATGATGTCATTAATTACCTTTCTGCTTACAGGATGTGTCTGATACATCGTAGTGTTGAAATGGGTGTTTTAAATACTATTATATTTGCAACATGTAGGATCGTATGTGTAATGGTTGGGTAAATAAATCATGAGAAAACGTGATAAATGGTATTATTTTTCATTCTGTGGTACATTCCAACGTTTATCGAAATGAGTCAATGTTAATATGAATGAAGGGGTTAAATGGCCAGAAAAGATATTTACATAGTTTCAGCAGGTCATCATCACTATTTGAAATTTATTCAAATACATTTTAAAAAGAATGAACTTCACTTCTTTTTTTGTTTGCAATTTTAGTTCATTGTCTTTGCCTTTGACCTGTGAATTACAGCTGGAACCGTCCCTCTCTTTTTTTACTATTTTTATTTATTTTTTAATTCATATTTTAGCTGTTTTGAACGCTTCTTCAAGCAAGTGAATTTGAAAGAGAATAAACTGATTGCCAAGAGGCGAGGAGGTTACCTGATGGATGACATTGAGCTCATTGGCCTTGACTACTTATGGAAGGTAATGTGTGTGTTTAATAAAGAAACAGTGCTGTCATTTTATTAGTATTAGCAAAAGGAGAGACTCAAACACCCAACTCAGGTGACTTGGAATAAACCAGTCTTGAAATTGTGTGTTTTTTATCATGGATAGAATTTTATCGCCTGTTGAAGTAAAAAAATGTATATTGATCAGCCACTCTGCAATGAATCATACTTGAAACATTGTATAGTATCTGATCATACTTGAAACATTGTATAGTATCTTATCATGCTTGAAACATTGTATAGTATCTTATCATGCTTGAAACATTGTATAGTATCTTATTACGTTTGAAACATTGTATAGTATCTTATTATGCTTGAAACATTGTATAGTATCTTACCATACTTGAAACATGGTATAGTATCTTATCATACTTGAAACATTGTATAGTATCTTATTATGCTTGAAACATGGTATAGTATCTTATTATGCTTGAAACATGGTATAGTATCTTATTATACTTATTTTATAATTGATGGATGGATGGTAGGCCCTGCTGGTAGGCTCTTGCTGTCTTAAATTTAGAATAAAGATTAACCAGTACTTATAACCAGCAAATAAATGCCAGTGTTGCGTATTGAATAGAAACATGACAATAATAATGTGTTATGCTTTTATGTATTGTGTAACCAGGTGGTGTTGTGGAGTCCAGACGAGGTGGCGGAGAAAGCGGTTACCCTGCTCAAGGACATCTTCACCTCTCTGGGTCCCAGGCTGCAACAGAAGCAGGTGGCTATTCATGAAGACCTCATTACATCGTGCATGGATAGGCTGAAGGCGGCCTATGACACTGTCAGCGTGCTGGGCAAAGACCAGGACGTTGCCAGCAAGGAGAGGGTGCTGCAGGAAACTGCCCGGATGATCAGGGTGCTCACAGTGCTCAAGGAGTATTTGGCCGAGTGTGATGAAGCCTACAGGGAAGAGAGAACAATTTTACCCCTTAGCAGGTAATGTTTGCATGGTGTTACTTTCAATCTGCACCTTTTAAAGTTGAAGGATGGGGCGTGAGTGGCTGAATGGTTAAGCTCTGGTCTTGAGATGATAGTGGGAATGA
Source organism: Dirona albolineata (assembly GCA_031763155.1). NCBI lineage: Eukaryota > Metazoa > Mollusca > Gastropoda > Nudibranchia > Dironidae > Dirona > Dirona albolineata. The sequence continues at coordinate 11,909 of JARFNW010184580.1, forward strand.
CTCTTTTTTCCTGATTCGACTCAGATGTGAATGAGTACCCAGCTACAGGGAGAGAAAGATATTGTCAGTATGTCAGTACGACACAGCCTGCGGTGTGCTCCCTAGGGAGATGAGGATATTGAATGACACGGCCTGCTGGGGGATAAATGATGTAGAGTCTGTAAGCCATTACTTGTGCAGGGATACATGTCTATAAACCTATCATTATCATGAGGGATCAAAGTTCCAAGTGGAGGGCCTATGGACGAAACAATATTAAGGACTCTTGTCTATTGAATATACAAATAATCTCACAGTTCATTAAATATGAACTTTACAATGTGAAGATAATAGTTATATAACGTTGATATATGAGCAATGAACAAGTATGTGAACAATAACACACAATGTTTAAATTTGCCTCCTTCGTAACACACCGGCCACTGACCACCAGTCACTTTACTGTGCTGACCACTGGTTGATGTGAATAGAAAGTGAGAGGCTGGTGATAAACATAAGCCTCCTCGCATTAGCGATAAAAGTTCTCCATCATTCGTTGCTGTGTATTTCCTTGATTAGCATACATACTCTAAAGAAATATTTTTTATTTAAACAGAGCCTGCAGAGGGAAGCTGATCTACTTCAAAGTGCGATTCCTCAATCAGAAGAGTCAGGGGGAAGATGTGGAAATCTGGTCACATTCAAATCAGACAGTGGGGCAGGTCAGGCGACACATCCTTCATTTACTCAAGGCGGGACCCAACGTGAAAGTGGAGCTGTCGGTTAATGGAGAACAGATTGATTCCAGCGAGGACAAGAAATTGATTTGTCAGATCCCCCTGAGGGACAAAATGGTAATTAGTGTTATTTTTTAAAACTTCTCTTGTCTTGTTCTTTATTTATCACTATGAAACACTTAGTATGGAGATCTCATTTTGCCACCAACGGTGTTGTAAATCTGTATGCTGACAAGGGAAGATTGGCTCTCTTGACTTTCAAATAAGGCTAAGAAATGCCAATGAAATAAAAAATTTCTTCATACGCCCGGGATAATGAGGTCAAATTTTGGGGAAAACTAACCTAAATTATTTGTTTTGTAAATTCTTTGCCAATTGTGGGAATTTTGCCAATTGATAGATTACCCAAGATTGACGGGTTTTGGATGCCCACTGAGTAAAACTATATGACGTTTGGTTATTGTTAGCCTTTAATTAATGACGTTCCACACTCTGTTCTCACTCTCGCCCTTGCACACACAAAGTTCCAAACACCCGCAGTGTCACGCAGTGGTGACCTTTGATTTACCGAGAAGGGTTAGCTTTCAGACGGCAAGTATCTCGTCACTGCGTGCGCGGCTCGAGTGATGAGAGGTAGCGAACTATCTAGTGGCTGAACTGTGGCAAATTTTTGCCTCTCGCTATTTTTAGCTCCTTGTTATTTCTTACTTTCCAACACTCTTTTTTTTGGATTCCTCTATTTGATTATATTTGCCAAAATGTTTGTTGGAAAATTATTCCTGAAGGTGAAGGGTGAAATATTTGAGTTACAAATTGTACGATACGATTCAGTTTTATTTTCCACTTTCCACTCCCCTTTTCCCTGTCTTTACCGCATTTCATCCAAAACAACACAGCGATCTTTCACTGACTTCTTCTCACCGATAAATTAGACTAGTTAATTTTTTATTGGTTCAGAGTTAATATTAGTATTACTTTGCAGGGTGTTGCCTTTGCTGTACACACCACAGTGACTGAGTCTTGTGGTGTGAGTACGATGTTTTGATATAATATACCTTGGTAATTGTTATTGTTGTTGTTAGGTATGTCTACAATTACTTTTGTTGAACGCACTGGCGATCTGCAATCAATTGATAAGACAGTTAAAAATAGATTCAAGTGGTTTTTTGTTGGAGGAGACTCTAATGGTGACTTGTTGGCTGACTTCTTCAGGAAGCTACCTGAACCGGGTCTGGGATATTATATTTTCTGCAAACAGCGCTTAAACTATGCAACGAGGAAAATCTTTTGTCGTAACTTATAACAAAAGATTTTCCTCTTGCTGCGTAGTTTCCTTACTCCACATGTCAAAGCTATTGAATGTGCCATAATTTGTAAGTCTGTACATTTTCAGACAATTTGGGATTTGGCTGTTTACAGGGCTTTAGGAACATTTAGAGCCAAATAGTTCCTTATGATATGAATGTCTATTTTCGTTTTTCAAAATGTTATCTTTCAGTCCTATTATTGTTACTCCTACTGTTATCCTTTTTCTTTTCTTTCCAGACTTTAACTGGCAAACTGGTCCAAGTGGGGGGTAATATGCCATCCAGCCCTGACAGTAGCAGTGATAGCTCTGTGGGATCTCCACACAACCACTATGATGGACCCAATCTGGCAGCGGAAAGTGCTCTGCCTGGCGTGGTAAGGATTATAAATGAGATTTGAATTGCCTTAGGGTATACAGAGAGACTTAGTCAACAGTATTTTTGTGCATCACTGTTTGCCACCTCTGAGTTTGGATGTCATTTTATTTTTTATATTTTAAATGCAAGAGTATTATTTGGCCAGATGTGTTGTAGAAACATGAATAAAATTGATTTGTGGAAAAGATATTTATTTTTGTAATCGTTCAATTTTGGTACAATGCAACAATGATCATAATTCAGTTGATGATGTTCTTCTCTTCATACAGACATGGGGAGGCTCTAGAAAACATGCGTGTGAGCAATGCATTGGGTTTGGGTGGGGTTTATTTTTTATGCCGTTGCAATTTCTATAATATGTGATTTTTCTTCTTCTTTTTTCCCCTCTAGTTAATGTCTCAAAAAGCCCAGTACAGCCAGTTTTTGTTTCAACTGTCTGACCTTGGCTGTCAGCTCCAGGAGCCGAAGTTAAGGGATACAGCCAGAGCTGTTCTCAAGATTATGCCAGCAGGTACAAATACTAAGTGATGCTATTTTGGTCTAGTTTTATTATTTCCTGACAGAAGTCAAAACTTTGATATCGATTATTATACATTTGTTTTCGTTGGGGTTCGACTGAAGTGAGCCTTTTCACAGCTTTGTCAAAGTCTCTCACTCCGAAGCTAGCATTGTAAATAGTTTTGCTTACCACGTTAATATAATTGCTATTCATGTCCAACTATATTTATCAGAGAGAAAAAATGTCCCAAATATTTGTGAAAAATGTTTTTTGGGGTTCCTTTTTGTTTTATTATAGTGCATATATATATCTAGCATTGCTCTTTTCTCTCTTTCCAGATGCCCACATAGTGAAATTGTTTTCTGACATCTGCTACGAAGGGGCCAGGTCAGGCCAAAGTGTCTCAACAAAATTAGAAAATATGTTCTTCAATAACTCCACGACACAGACATTGTACAATATAGAGGTAACATTTCATGTTATAATGATGATGATGCCGACAATGAATATAAGAATAATATTGATAATAATGATAATAGTTAAAGTAATGATAATGATGATTATAATACTTTGAATTCAATGACGTTTTATGTAGTAAATGCATAGGAATAGAGATAAAGATGGGTTGATTGTCAGTCTCCTCATACAAGTACAAGTGCAGGCCTACAGAGTTTACATTTGTCTTTTTCAATTCCCTGGGGAGCATAACACATAGTAGAGCAGTTTGTACGTGGGTGCCGCCCTGGCAATGTTTATTGCATGCAGTAAAGACAAGGAGATGATTATACGCTTGTCTCTGATTCTTAATCTGTCGTCTCGAGCTTTATGGTTAGCTCTATTAGCTTTATGTTTAGCATAGAGCTGGCCACTACATTAACAAGGATGCTATAACTAAGAAGTGTCTCCAGCGAATACAGCATCATCCAATACACACACACACATTCACTAGTCAATGATATGCCAGATTATTTGGTATAATGAAAACAGAGAAGAAACATAGAGAAGAATTGTCCGCTATTTGGCTGATTTCTGCTGAAATTAAATTTTGGTTCCTCCCAACTTCCGCTAAATTGAAAATACTTGTCTCTGAAATTTCCGCTTTAAATTTCTTGCCTGCGAAAAGTGCGAATTCTTTAACAACAAATTATGGTAAAGCATATATGAAAGGAATAAATATGAGGCTTCTGGGAAGACGAGGACAAAACAAGTCAAGCGATGTGGTAAACCAATCTTGTGGACGCCATTTTGAATTTTATCAGTCAGTCTTTTAATCAACGCTTGAAACATGGCGTCCAGTGAATGACATCGTGCTGAGAGGAAAGACGTTTGATGAAATAGGAGTGATGATTTTTTTGGAAGTGGGATTGGTGTGACTAAGAGTTTGAAGGAAGGAGAATTGGAGAATTCATAATGCAACTGGCAACACCCGGCAGTGGTTGCTGTGCACTCAGTACAAAAAAGTAGTACATAGGAGCAATGCAGGGTCTGTACGCAAGGTCTTGAAATTGAAAATGGGGATGAGGATTCAAAACTTGAAAAAATTCTAGTTCACACACAATTATGTCGGCGGTGCGTTAAATTTTCCTCCTAATTCACTTTTTCAAATTGTCATCTATGAAGAAAGCACCAAGAAGTCTTTAATACAAAGTTTTTGATTTGTTTTTGTTTGTAGGTATGCTACTCATTGCTGATGCCAAGCATGGACCCCCTGTGTGATGAAGCCTTTGAATTCCAGTCCAACTTTGTTGTCAGTGGTGGTGTTCGACTTTCACTCAACATGCTCACCAAGAACAACTTCATGCCCAGTGCTGATTTGCCCTCACGAAGGTATGACATGCCCCCCATCCCCCCTCTCTCTGTCTCTCTCTCTCTGTCTCTCTCTCTCTCTCTCCTCTCTCTCTATCTCTCTCTCTCTCTCTCTCTCTCTCTCTCTCTCTCTCTCTCTCTCTCTCTCTCTCTCTCTCTCTC
>JARFNW010184691.1:0-11473 GCA_031763155.1 Dirona albolineata
GCCTTATATACCCCCCCCCCCCCCCGATCTATAGCGTCCACTTTTAGACAGGTTCGACAGAATGACAAAATTGCATCCTCATCTCTGAAATTTAAAAAAATGAAGACAATTAATAATACCCTTACCTGCTCTTTGGTCTGCTCTAGTGTCAAACTGTCCTCTTCTTCTTTCTTTTTCCTCAGTTCCCTTTCTCTCTCCAGTCTTTCCATCATTTCATCTTGCTCTTGTTCAGCTATAATTAATAATAGAGAAGTGAATTTTTTAAACAACACCCTCTCAGAGAGAAAGAAAAACCAACTATAACCACATCAGTTTTAATAACTTGACTATAAATGTCATAAAAACTATGTCCTCTTAACAATAATAGCACTCTATAATATAAAATCTGAAATGTACCTCTATGTAAATGTCATGAAAACTATGTAGTTATTATAGTAAATAGTATCCATAAAATATGACACCTACCTCTCTTCTTTTTTTCCCTTTCTCGCATAATATGTCTTTTCAAGGCCTCATACATGGCCCTTGTCATTTTGGGCCTTTCAAGCAGGGCCGGCATCTCTGCTGATGTTTTGCCTTCGTCTTTAGTTAAGGTACTGATCTGAATTGAACAAAAAATCAAAACAAAAATCGTTATAAATGGCCATGATCACGATTCTGAAAGGTACATTTTGGCGAAAATAGAAACTTGGCTGTTGTTAGAACTCACTGACTGTATCTTCTAAGTAGACTAAAAGTCAAGTCAGTGGATATAATATAGAGGGATTTGTTGTATGATGAATGTAGAATGGGCATAGACTGATTACAAACAAGAGAATATAAAATAGAGGGGATGGTGCAATTGCAAACAAAGGCTTGATTTCTGCTCATGACACACATATTTTCCCTTTAGACTCCATCAATTATTCTTCTGAAACTACATTCCTTCCAATTCCATCAATCTGATGTTTCATCTCTGAACTCTTCTATATCGTCTAGATAGACTGACATTGTGGCAATTCTTTTATAAATGATTGTAACCAATGTTGCCTGACCCTTGACCTTTTTTTTTTTTGGGGGGGGGGGGGGGGATTATTTAAACACGTGAATTTGCAGAAATGTCTTTTATGTTTTAACAGACCTTGGAGGGTTCAATCAAATCCAGAGATACTGCTCATGTGGGAACCAACAATGCTGTGAAGAATTTAGAGGTTCATCATGTTCAGTCCCTCACTGACCTTCGGGGCCGAATTGTTAGGTGTGATTCTGCTATTTCTAAACTGAGCGGAGATGTTAGATCTTGCTTTGAGTCTATCAAGCAGTTATCTCACCAGCAGCAGGAAATGCAGAACAGAATGATGGACAGAATGCATGGTCTTGAAGCGCAGGTTTGTTTGCCACTCATTTATTCTGTTTGGATCAGTTATTTGGTTCTTGCATATTTTTGCATTGATTTGATGTTGCATTAACTGTCTGGTGCGTTCAAACTCTGATACAATAAAGCCCTAGGGACAACTATTGTCTTATCAATTACATGAGAATGTGGTAATGAATTGAAAGGCATATGATAGAATACTGTAATTAGAGACCCAACAATTGTCACTTAATTCATGTATTTTCTTGTTAGCGTTTTAGAGGCCCAATCCTTTTCTTGCCTTTGGAAAGGTCATTATTATCAATAATAGATTTGATCTTTTTATTTTTTATTTGCATTCCTCATGGGAAAAAAAGAACAAATCAGTTCAGTTCATTATTTGACATTTATTCTGCCAGGAAGTGAAAATATCTATTAAGAATAATATTTTCTGATGTGAAATATTGTTGAATATAAGGATACCATCCTTTCTTTAGGGCTTCCTTTAATTATCCATTATGTTACATCCTGAACAATACATAACCTGTTGGCATTATTGTTTCTTTTTAAATGATGTAAAAAACATAACTTAAGCATCGTTTTCTTTCATCTCATAGCTTGTGACCCTGAACAGCAACATTGAGCGAAGCAGTGGAGAAAGCAGAATGAAAATGCAACATCTTGAGGGCGACACCAATTCTCAAATGTCCATGATTGACGCCAAAACCAAATCGATTATAGATGAACTCAAGTCCACTATAAACAACACACAAGCAGCCATGGAGGCAGAAAGGGAAAGAACAGAGCAGAGACTGCAAAATGCTATTGACAAAAGTGAAGCAAGCCACGAGCTTGCAATGGTAGGATCTATCAAAGCATAGTTCGAAATATGTTTTGTTTTGTTTTTTTGTTAATTTTACAACTTACATAATTTTATATACTTTGAATCAGATTTTTGTTTTTATGTAAACAAAGGATAAGCCCATTGTGCCCAACTTAATGAATAGGGCTGCCATCTACGGCCTCCTGTCATGCCTTGGATCTTGTTTGTCTATATCTTTCTTCGAAACCTGAGAAACATGGTTGAATCTTTTTAGCATCGCATTTAAAATCATAAGATCGCACAAATCCCTTCACAACTTCATGATCATAGCCATGGAAAAGAATGTAGGATACAAATATTGATGATATCTATGACGCTATCTCTAAGGAAGCTAAGTAGATTAGGCACAAAACTCATATATGCATATGGCACCCATTCTCGTCCTGATTTTGGCTTTAGCAAGATGATTTGCTGCTATTTTCTCATTTGACTCATGGATGTAGAAATGGGTGCCAGTTACCTGCAGGGTGATAGAACATGGCAACGTCTTATCCAGAGGATGACAAGCCATCATTTGTCAGCTTCATGCCACCAAAACCAGAACAGGTACTGACTCTATTACACCATACAGCTCTGCAGGACCTCATTTTAATTTTTTTTACATTGTTTGCAGTCATGTCAAAAGCTTGCAAAGCACTATCTAACTTTCTGTTACATCTTGAAATTATTTTTGCTTTGCTATTGATTTTCAGGAAAAAATGTTCAAAAAAATTGATGAAAGCCAGTATGTCACAGATGCACGGATTTTGAAATTAGAAGAGGCATTAATGGAATCAAGAAACTATATGAACGACGCTCATTCTGTAAGTATACTGTGTTAAAAAATATGCTTCTACAGTAGTCTCCGCCTTAGAGCATGGTCTTCAGGAGACGAGAAAACCATGCTTTTGGCCGTACCAGGCCTTTTGGCAGATTTCACTCTTGTGAAGTGAATATATGGTGTAAGTGTCAGATATGATTTCAAACTCTTTCTTCTCAGAGTTCCCACGCTAATACACTTGTAACTATGTTTAGCCTATTAAAAGAGTTTGAAGGTAATACAAGTGGGATGACCAGATTTCTTACAGAGACCGTTACAATATTGAATTAATTATTTTATTAGATTGTGGTCCCAGGTCAGCACGATAACTCTGCTCTTAGGCACAGTCACTCATTGTGTCCATGCTCTTAGAGGGGTAAATTTATACAGGGAATATTCTGTTTCATGTCATGACCATGTTCTTATGCAGACAGGGTTATTGAAGATTCACTCCAAAATTGACTGTTGGTTGTTTTTTTTCCTTTCAAACATCGCTTGTTTTACTTTGTCTCATTTCTTATTCTTTAAGCTAGATTTATCACTCCTTGTGTAACTGCTTATATTAGGTAGATTTCAATTTAGCAGTCATATGTGGCACCTTCTTCTTTTCTTTTTTTTTTGTTGTAACTTCATGTGCCTAATGTATATGAAGGAGTTTCTGTTTCTTTGGCTCCCCCAATTAGATTACTACTCCCGCTCTACTACCCAAAGAGCTAGGCATCTCATTTTGTCATCAGAATCCACAAGTAATTAGCAATACAAAAAAATAAGATAAAATATGTGCTCATCATATTTTTTTCCATCTTTCACCCACCAGTCACTCGAGTCAAGGCTTTTAACAAAACTGGAAAAAACGGTTCACAAGCACACTGACGACATTTCCAGGCTCAAGCGAGAGTGCAGGGAGGGATTTGCCACTGTCCACGAAAGCATCAGCAATATGAAGACAGTTATGGAAGGAAAAAGGAAACTTCTGGAAGATCAACTCCGCAAAGAAATTGGACAAATCCGTAAAATGGTTGTTCTTGTCTAAAAAATATTGTCAACTTGAGTATCTTTGTGTTTGTTTGTCATGAAAATATTCCCCAAAATTTTTTTGAAATGTAAAATGTATACAGGATGCTATTCTGTTTGTAAACAGAACGCTATTCTGTTTTGAAATCAAGGGTTTGTTCTCAAAAAGGAATTGACATCCGTCTCCAAAAATGATGTACCATGGAATCATAAAACCATTGAATTCTAAAACATTTTTTTTCTCTTTTTCTTTGTTCTGTAACATTTTGTATATCTTTTTATGATATATAAGTTTAGAAAAGAAATGTATATGCCATATTCGTTCTAAATTACGTACCGGGCACATGAAAATGCAAACAGGGGGCACATGCATCAATTTAAGCTCTATATATCAGTAATATACTTCTAAGCATCACTCGTGAGCTTGAACCTGAAAAATGTGCATGATGCATTATTTTTTTGTTTGTCACTTGGCTTTTATTATTTATCTGGTTATTTTTAAGGTTTTCATTCAGAGCTTAATTGGTGGGTTTTTTTTCACATTGAGCTTTTAAATAACCACAGATGTCTCATTCTTTACTGTCCGTTTACGTACAGAGTGCAGTGGAGTAAGAAGAAAAAGTAGGAGGATTTATCAGATCATTTTGTGACAATGAGAAGGAATATGGTATATTTTAAAAGATATATTCATTAATATTTTTTGTTTCTTAATCAAAAGTTTTGTATTTTTTTGTTTGTTTGTTTCTTTGTTTAAGAATATATATTTGTAATCATTTTCATTCTTTTTTTGATGAAAAGAAATATGGTAAACATACAAGGCAGGGATTTGCTACATTTTGTATTTGTATTTTAAAAAAATATTATTGCCCTTGACGCAGTGGACTACACTCAAGTTGAACTTTGGTAAGTTGATTTAGTGGATAAATTGAATTGTTTTTCCCCCCTATCCATTTATCATTATTTTTCCACAACTGATAAATTTAAGTTTTGATAAGCTGCTCCGTGGTTTGTTTTTTTCAGACTGTTTGCGGACATTGATTATCAGGAGTAAACTGATATTGTATAATTTGTGCATACATAGGCCTACTCATTATATTGTATGATAGTTTTTTTTAATATTGAAAAGAAAAAAAATTGGTATAATCAACAATTTCATCTACTCAGACAATACAGTTTCATTTTATTTGTTTTATTGGGCGTTTTTTTTTGTGATTGAAAAAAAAAAACCCCACAAAAAACATGAGGCAATGTGTGAAATGTTATTTTTTAATCACTTTAAGAAGTGGTCCCTAGTTAGTCAACTGACCCGAAGAGGGGTAAAAAACTTGTGATATTTTTTATTCTTTGAGTTAGAAAATGGGTTTTATCCAAGTTCCTGCAATGAACTCTTTCTCTCTCTTGTAATCTATTTTAGAATTTCATATATTTTGACATCACCTAATAATATGTCTTTCCTTTTCTTTCTTGTTTGCACTTTTTGGTTGCAGGACTTTTTATTGATTCCTCCGCCTGTCTTCTTTTCTTGGCGTCTTGAATGATGTTCCCCTCGACTCTAAAATCTATAGAATTGTTTATATATTTTTTTCTCGTCTTTTGGTTTCTCTATAGCACGTAACGGTTCCATTCATATATGAATCAATATTATCTGTCGGATGTAACATATTTGATATAAATTGTATGGAGACTTAGGCTACTGCAAGAATGGAGGTCATTTGTATTTAGCTTGCTCTTTGCCTATTCTATGTAATAGATTCCTGAAACGTTATTATATTGTTTACCGTTTTATATATGAAGCCATTTTTTTACGTTGCATTTTGGATTTCTCATAAGAAGGCAGCAACACGTTTTAAGCTAGTTCCACTTTATTCACTATATTCACCACTTCAGGCCGCTAGTCCATTTGTTTTCAGTCTTTCCATCGACACCTGCACTGAGTGACGATTGTGATGACAGGAAACTGATTTTTAAATGGCAAAAAAATGTGGCCAGATCGTAACTTTGATGCAAGGCTCTTTTTCTCTAAATTATACATGGTGAAACCTTTGAATTTAAGCTATATTTACTGTTGTTAGTTAAAGGATGCTTAACAGTTTCTATTTTCACTAAGTCACCAATCTAATCTGTATTTTTATTTAAAGTTGATTATTTAAAATGAACTCAAGCACAATAACATTTACTAGACAATAATATATTAAGTTTCCTATTTGACGGGAACAAATCTGCAAGTTCAAGGAACCAGTTTTTCAATTTACCATGGGTAATTTTTTACATCTTATTTCAAATCCCTGACAATTAAAAGATGTTTGTTATGACTAATGCATCTTGATAAATAATCTTGACACTTATTTTATAGAAAGATAATTTGTTTTGACAAAATCCAAAATATGAATAATTTATGAATCTGCTCAATCATAACTATAAACTTTCGTTATGCAAAAGTTTTAGCCATATGATAATTAATGAACTTTAATGAAAAGTATTTTATATGGTTTTATGTCACTGTCTTTGCCTATTTGATGTTTTCCTATCATTATTATATTAGAAATATAATTGACTAACGATAGCAGCAGTAGCCTACTCTTGCCTTTTTTAAAAATCTAATCTAATTTTCCACACTGTCAAAACAGGAATACTTTATTTATAGTTCTCAAGATATTAAAATATATTATATGCATGAAGTATGCAATTATGTGACTTTGAGATAAAAATGTGACAAATTATATCTCTTAGAAAAACTTTTATATGATATTTTACCATCTATGTGACTTATTTTATCAAACACATTTTCTAATCAAACCATTTTTAGACTTATCAAACACATTTTTATAGTGAACTTTTTTCACACTTATCAAACACATCTTCTTAATGAACCATTTTCACACTTTATATCGCGTTCATCCAAAAGGATGTTTGAATGATGTTGGTATCAAATTTATAACGAAATAAAAATGTTTACATCTCAGATGTAAAAACAAAGTTGTTTGTATTAATTGGTTATTGAAGTCAAGTCACAAAGAGTCATCTATTAGTATTGCACTTTAACAACCCCAGTTTTCCATCTGCAAGTCTAGAATATAAAGAGAATGCCTCCTCTTTTTTTTTAAACTTTAACAGAAATATCATACTTTTCATTCTTTTTTTTCTTTCCATCACAAAGTCCCATTTTACTTTTGTAATAACCATTGCCTGAACCTGTTGTTTAATCCTCTATTACCCATGTTGAAATGTGATGCTTCACTATCTTTAAAATGGGTCTTGTGGCTAGTCCAAATATCAATGGAGTTATTTGTTGGTACAGTTTATGTTACGTAAAGGCCTCTCTTCTCTTCTTTCCATGGGGGTAAAAAGTGTGATGCCATTTTAATTGTGTGTCGAGACATTAATGTTTAAAGATGACTAGGAAGCTGATATCTGACTTTTATAAAACAGAGTTAATCATCTATTTTTTTGCTCTAGAAATTCCGACTCACTCATTTATTATTGGTCTGGTCACAAATTATGATTGACTTGTCAAGATTACTGAATGCCCATTTATTTGCCATAACGGTCATTTCTGTAATGTGGACATTGTCAACCCCACTTCTCATTCATATTTTTACTTTGAAATTATTATACACAAAAAGAGTTATTCCAAAATGTTAAGGACAAGTAAGATGTATGAAAATTTAATGAAATGCGATTTCAAATCAACTCAACATAAAAACTAAAGGGATGTAAATATAGAAAGCAATGAGCCTTTAAAGATTTTATGATTGGTGAACCTATTAAAGAGATAATTTTTGATGTACCGGGTTACGGAAACATGAATTTACAGATTTTTATGAATACACATTCCTATGTTGATTATATCAGTGATAAAAGTTTACTGAATGCCCATTTATTTGCCATAGCAGTAATTTCCGTAATGTTGACGTTGTCACAGGATTTTTATTTCGCTTTATATTTTATCATGTTTTATCAACATGTAATGACGATACATTTTGCTTTTATATGATATGTATGCGGTTACCTTCTTTGAGCCATGACATATTTGAGAGGACAGTTTTTATGAATACACAATCCTTATTTTGACTATATTGATGATTCACTTGGTTGGAGAGAGAGTATAAATACCACTGCTTATCAAAATGTAGACTGCTTGAAATATAATGTCTGTTAGATTTTTGCTAGTCATACATTACAATGATGCATTGAACTTTGATGATGATTTCCTGGCATGAAAAGGAAATATAATTTTGAATGGAAAATACTTGCATTGCAGTAAATCATTTTAAAACCTTTATCACTTAATGCATTGGCGCGGAGCACAACTTTTTAGCCCCTGCTGGCTGGATCACTTTTTGATGAGTGGTCAATGAGCCAGATAAAGCTGCAGGTCAGTCAAAATCTTTTCACTGACCACATCAATCTGAAGACAAAGGATATCCATTCCTGACTAAATCCTTTGTCTGTGGAACTAAAAAGACAAGAACGAAAATTGATTTAGGAAAATTTTGTTTTGATATAACAAATGAAAAGCTTGGAGCAGGAATTTGAAATGAGTCCAAATGAAAGGAAATTTATTATGATTGAAGTGAGAATTATGTTATCCGGAATGTAACACTTTTTGTAATTTCTCCTGCTGTTGTTATTCTTGTACCATACTCTGTCTTTCCTGTTTAAGCGATGCATTTCCTATAAACTCTAAGATTGATTGTCGTAGGTTGACAATATGACTTTTTCTTTACTTTGTTGTCGAGTAAAAAAATAAAATATATATAGATATATATTATCATGTACTTTTTTTAATCAGATGTATATATTCCACCCACAATGCAATAAAGATTATTGATTCATTTACTATATTTAAGGAATTACATTAAAAAGTCTGTTCACACAGATTTTATGCAATTTTTATGCACAGGATCAACCAAACCATTTTAATTGTAATGCAACATGCATTTGTCAAATTCGTTTTGGTTGATTTGCTTGATGAACACAGGGCATTGTCACAACTTGAGCCCTTTCTGTTGTATTTATTACAAGTTATACTCAAAGGTTACCTCTCAGGCCAGAGAGGTCGATAAACGCATTCTATGGTGGATTGAAGTATTTCCAATACAATACCTTGATTCATATAGTGGAAAATTTCTGAAAAAGCAGGAAATCTTGGTTTGTTTTTCTATGAAACAAGACCTCATCTTTACTACTGTTTTGCTCAATTTGAATGTAAATGAAGAGCCTCATTCATATAAGAGGAAATCGTCAACCGCAATCTTTCTAAGAAATTGTCACTAAACACTTACTGTATTTCCAATGGGATATCCGATTTCTATGAATGAATCATGTTGTGGGTAAAAATATTTAATTAGAATTTCCGTCCCTTTAAACGTTTTTTACCTTTTACAATTGTGTACTCTGCTGTTTTAATACTTCTGATCCATAATTACTTCAACAATATTGATTATATAACATCGCATCGTTGTTCATGTTACATTCCGTCCATACTTACGATACAATCAGTTTTCCCTCTTTTGAGACAAACCAATAATTTATAGGACAAATTGAGATATTAAAAGAATATGTTGTATTTTTTCCACACAATAATGATATTTCACCCGTTGTGCCTGTATTATATGATTACTCACATATTTTCACATTAGAATTAGAATGAGTCAAATGTTTACAGAAATACAATTTTTATCAATGTCTATGATTATCATCATTTTTGTCTCTGACATACAATTGTCCTGCTCTTGAAGTCAGCATTTATTATGTGAATGGAATAGTACATAGTTACCAGTTATCTGCTGAAGCTATTTGTAGTTACTTATTCCTTAATTTAATTATTTATTCATTTATTTATTTAATCTGTTATACCCTGATTATAACTGTAGAAATATATATGATGTAGTATTGAAATAAGACAAGACAATGGCTTCTACCAAAGCGAAACCCAGAGCAATGTTGAAGCAAAATGAACAGGGAAGATTTGTAACAGATATCAAGATTGTCTTTTTGTAATTTATTAATGCAATGGAAAAGAAAAATGCGCAGTTTTCTTTTATCTTTAACTTTCATGATTTTGAAATAAGAAAATCATGAAACATTACTTTTATGTAGCGATGTATTTTAACAAAATTATATTTCGCAGCCAAAATATTTCATTTTGCTTTTAGGAATAGTAAATTTTTCACAGAGGCCATCCTGTATTTTATTTTTTATTGGAAAATGTAGGCATAATATAGTAACATGAGTTTTAAGGTGAAAAGGATATAATGTTAAAAGACTTGTGGTATACAATTTTTATCAAGTTGTGTTTACAATGCTGCTATATAACGTTGTGCTTTTCACAAATTCATCATGGGTGGGTTATAGTTATATGGGTTGTTCTAACATTCTTTTATTTGTTTATTTTATTATTTTTTCATAGTAAAAGTTTTAATGATTTTGGGCTATCATTTGAATGACAGATTTTGAAAATTGTGCCTATTTTAAAGAGAAGACAATTATTTTTTATAAAGTGTGTTTATATGATTTTTAAACACCCGGTAAGATAAACCATTAAACAAAGAAAAGTTAAGACAATCTTTAAAGTTTTATAGCCTGTATAAGACTAATGTTAAAAATATGAACCATTGATTTGGTAGATAATGTAATGTACCTATTAGTATTAGTTGACAAGTAATGCGCTGAAAATTGTAAATAAATTGAAGATGTTAATCTTGATCCCTTCTTTATTTATTTATTATTTAGTTATATTCTATAGAAAAATAAATAAAGGGGGGGGGGGTGTAAACCCTTGCCAGCAGCGGCGACACCGCATTGTCAACAACAGCAGACCGACTCGCTACCATTTGAGCTATGCCGCCATCCCGTGTTATCAACAAAGTGAATGTTGGAAGTGACCCTAGAAGGGTACGGTAAAACATCAAACTTGACACCATGCACCCAAAGCAAGGATGAACTATCCGCTACTAAGCTGATGCCATACACATTGCATCACCATTGCATCAAATATATTATGCTAAGTATCCTGTGTAGTCATGCCTAGGTGGTAATATCCCCCGCTCCTTCCACCAGCTCCTTCCGTGGCTGAAGGAGATAAACACGAAGGATGTACAAATTGGGTCGGTTGGTTATCTGAACAACGCTGCACGTTGTGTTGCTCATGACAATATTAATAGTATTAAGACACTGTAGGCTGATACCCTGCTTGTCCGAGGGAAGGTGTTTGGTGAGGCAAGGATTACCGGTGCATGTTAAACACACCAACGCGTAAAGACATGTTTTATCGTTCATATCACCGTACAAGTCAGGATCGCATACTTTACAACATTTATCCCCCAGCTGGAATCTCGCGATCTCGAGCCCTGCAGTCTGACCACTCGGTCACCGACGTTTAGTGACAAGAAAAGTAATGCTTTGCCCCGGGGGGGGGGGGGGGGGGTATACTCTCTCTTGG